>RCUC01166034.1:0-62391 GCA_003697995.1 Taxidea taxus jeffersonii
TGTGGATAGGTGGTAGGTAGGTAGGTATGGATAGATGACAGGTAGGTAGGTACGGATAGGTGACAGGTAGGAGGTATTTTTCCCTTTGCTCCTGAGTAAGGAGCAGTACTGTGGTTTGCAGTCACATGTTT
Source organism: Taxidea taxus jeffersonii (assembly GCA_003697995.1). NCBI lineage: Eukaryota > Metazoa > Chordata > Mammalia > Carnivora > Mustelidae > Taxidea > Taxidea taxus. Next base: position 132 of record RCUC01166034.1, read on the forward strand.
CTATATAACTTCTCAGGAAACGGTGATGAGAAGGTGCCTGTTTATTTTCTCATTGGTTCATGTCTCCAGCTGCATATGGAACACTGTCTACGTGACGGTGACCACTGCTGCCGGCCCACAGGCCACTGTGAGGTGTTGGTCAGGTTCTTGAGAGAAACAGAACCAAGAGGGTGCACGTAGATACGTATAAGAGAAGATTTGTTACAGGAATTAGCTCACATGATTAGAGGGTTGAGAAGTCCCACAGTCTGTCCCCTGTGAGCTGGAGACCCAGGGACATCAGGGGTGGGATTCCAGGAGTGGGGGAAGGTTATGACCCAAGACCACTGATGTCCGAGGGCAGGAGAGGACAGTCAGCCCAGCTCTGGAAGACAGAGTGCGATTCAGTCTCGTTCTCCCTTCCTGTGCTCTTCAGGGCCTTGGGGAGACGGGCCCACGCGGATGAGGGCCCTCTTCGTTAGCTGCCCAGTCTACTGACTCAAGTGCTCCTCGTTTGCGGAATCACTCTCAGAAAGACCGGAAGCAACATCTCATCAGCTCGCCCAGTCCTGCTGTGGACACACGCGCAAGATGAGCCACCACGGGGCCCGGAGGGGGAGAGCCTCGGGCACGAGTGTCACCGTGCCACGGGCATTAGTGCATGGAAACCTGCTGCCTGTCCGTCTACACCACTGTCCCTTATGTGGCCTCAGATACGAGGAGGAAGGAGGGAAGCCGTGTTGACCACCCACCGAGCAGGTTGGTTTCCGCACAAATGCGCTTCTGAAAGGTTACCTTGTTCACGGTTTTCAGCGGAGGAAAAGAAACAAGGTTTTCTGTTTGTTTGTTTTTAAGGCTCTAGGGAAAACAGCAGTAAACTGAAACACTCGGGCTACAATCTCTCACAAACTCGTAAGTATACGGGAAAACTGGAGTCACCTCAGACGGGATTTATTTTTGTGACTTTTGGGTACAGTCACGCGGTGAGGAATGTCCCCCTGGGTCTGCACGGAGCAAATGCCTCACCCGGGCCCACGTCAGGGCCAGGGAAAAGGCGAGGGGCCATGTGACCCTGGCCACTGCGGACGTTTTCAAGAAGAGATTGGAGGACAGTCCCCAGCAGCGTCTGCTGACGACAGTTCACACGATGAGGGCGTGACAAGGTGACCCTCATTCTGTCAGGGTCAGGACAGAATCTTGCGAAGTGAACACGTTTCTGTCGATGGCACGCGAGCGACTCCCTAGTCCTTACCTCTGTGTAAGTGCAACACTGGAAAGTAAACGATTGAGAACGCTTAATTTAAGAGTCGGAGCATGGATCATTTTTAGGAATACAGGGTTTTCAGGGGCGGGAAATTGATTTTTGTTACAGTTTTCAGCAAACTGAGGAGTAAGCTGAGGCCTTCTCATAAGCCGAGGCACGACGGGGTGTCGAACAGATGGAGCCCGACCCTCCGGCTGGCGGTCGCAGTCTGCGGGCAGCGTCCATGTCTGGCCACCTGTGGCTGCCACAGCCCTGAGGAGGCCACGTCTTCCTCGTTGACCACCGTGTTTCTTCTGTGAATATTTCATGTCTTGGGGAGCCCATGGCACCCAGCCAGGCCCAGAGTCTGTTGTCCTCTGCTTAGTATTTAGGAACGGACATGAGAAACAAACATAAGACTTTTAAAAAATGGGACGCTTTTTAGTTTCTCAAACAACCTGACATCCAGAGGAGTAACATTTTTCAAAAATAATAAGGCAAACCCTAAACCACAAATCCCATTGACTTTCGAGTGAATGCTCCTTTGTAAACCCCATAATCAGAAAACACAGCATTTTTCCTACCGAGTAACTTCCGGAGCTTTAGCGGAAAGACCTCGAATAACGTCATTTCAGCAAAAGAAAAAAAATGCTGTTTCTGTTTCCTCTCATCCTCCCAAGGGCGTTTCCGACTCGTGGGATCCGTGACCTTTAACCTTGACACCGCCGTCCCCTTTAGGCCGTTTCTTTATGCTTCTGTCCCTTCCCTCCCTACACAGGGATGGTTTCAGCTGTGGAGTGCGGCAGGATCTGCTCCAGAGCCCCCTGGGAAAGGGGTGACGGACACAGGCTGGGCATGATGGGACCACCGGCCAGCACTCCATCCGTGTGCGGCCGGTCGATGGGGACACGCCCCAGGCCGCCTTGCCCTCTTCTGGGTGGCCGTTGGGCTGAGGAAAGCGGGCCGTGGCCACGCTTGGCCATTTCTTCCGTCCACTTTTCTCTGTGACTCATAACAACAGGTCACCAGTGCAAGTGGGCCAAAGATCAAAGACAACCGTTAGATGAGCCAAGCGCATCCAGTGTCTCTTCTGGAAAACATGATGCCCTCTCTTCTTGTGTCTTTAGGGACTGGCTTTTCCCGCCGGACTCATGTGGGCCGTGGTAATCTTGCCCTTCCCCAGAAAACTATGCTGCAGGTGCCGCACAGACAGAACATGGCCCTGGGGCTGTGCCACACGTCCCAGGATTGGCCATTCCCACTCGGGCACTTGGCTCCCGGGAAGGGGTCCCAGAAAGGGGCCTCGGGCCTCCCCATACGGGCACTCTGCTCTGCGCCCTCAGGTTGGCGGGAAGGCAAAGTGCTCATGGCTCGTGCTCCCCTCCTGACGAGACAAGCCCGGAGTCACCTGGGTCAGACAGGACCCAGCCTCCAGGCTCTGGAATCTATGGGTGGGTCACGCACAGCCCGTGCCTGTGTGTCCCCATGTGCCACATGCTGCGTGGCCACATGCTGGCTCCGGGGGTGTGAGGGCTGGGCGCCCCCAGAGCATTTCTCCTGCTCTTTTCCTATCTGGGTGAGGGTCTGGCAGCAGCCCTTGCTGGCCCCGGGCCCCCCACGTTGTGGTCTCGGTCCTGCTGGAAGCCCACACCGGACACCCCAGCTGCCCCACCTCCCGCTGTCCCTCTGCTGGGAGGCCGTCTGCCTGCCAACCTCCCTCCCTGGTCGCATGGAGTCCCCGTTCTTCCACTCCTGGGGTGACTGGTTCTCGGCATTGCAGCCCCCTGATGTCTGTTCAGACGTTTCTGTTCTGACCGGCGCTGACGGACACGTCCTGCAGGGGAGGCTTAAATTCGTTGCCGGTGTGGGAGAACAGCTGAGAGGAGGTTTGGGCAGCATTTAGCACTGCGGTACGTTCGCAAGGGAGGACGCCATCAGCAGGAGGCTAGTGGGCTGGCAGGACGGAGTGTGAAGGGAAGGAGGACATTCTGAGCCTTTTCCGGATCTCAGCACCACGGGGAGAGGGGGAGGCAGCGCTCGATGCCCGACATTTCCCCTCCTGGTCCTAAGCGACGACACAGTGACATCGCTAAACCATGTGCCTGAGTGTGGCCAGCAGCATCCGAGCTGGCCGGGCTCCCTGCACCTCAGCTGCGGTCGGGTGGTCACTCGGCAACTGGTGGGCGAGGGCTGCCGTCCCTCTGTGCGAGCCTGTGTGTCCACCGAGTGTGCGCGGCTCTAGGTGCTTCGAGCTCATCAGGGGAGACCCGCACCCGCGCTGCCTACAGTCCACAAGTGGGCACAGCCAGTGAGGAGGGAGCGAGGGCAGCCCAGGGTGTGGTCGGTCAGAAGGCTCTGGGCAGACCCTCCAGGGGAGGAGAGGAGAGCCCCGGGCTAGGACGCTCATGGGGGCCGGGAGCTGCCTCACGGAGCCACAGGGGTGAGGGCATAAGAGGGGGTGGGGGTGTCGGCTGCCCGGGGGCCCAGACAGACTCAGATGGACCAGTGGCTGGACACACAACACCGGCCGTTGCGGCCGTGAGAAGAGTGAGTTCCCTGGGTGGGGAGGATGGGGCCGGGCTGGGCCGGGGTCAAGGCCGGGGAAGCTGGTCTGGAAGTGTCCGCAGCCGTCCAGGGGGCTCGCTGCAAAGGGCAGATGGGAAGTAGCTGGTGGACACTGTGGTTCAAAGAAGGCTCTGCTCTGTTTTGTTTTGTGTGTTAAAATGGGACGGATAACAGCATGCGAGCTCGCTGACGGGAGAAATCCAGCAGAAAAACAATGAAGGGGGGAAAGGAGCCGACGTCCGTTGGAGGAATGCTGCTGCGTAGGCGAGATCAGCCGGGCCCGGGGCACACGAGGGCGTTCGCTTTGGATGGGACAGGGGAGTCGCCGTGGCTGCCAGGGTGGAAGGCGGCCGGGGGTGCGTGGGAGCCTTCCTCAGGCTGCCTCAGTTCCCCGCGAGAGCGGACAGTGGGGACGGGCAGCGCTGGCGCAGTGCGGAGGGCGGAGGGCGGACGGGGCAGGCGGGTGCCCGAGGGCCGGCCGGGGTTGCTGCTTCCTGCTGCGTCTTGGGAGGGCTCCCCAGCTGCGCTCCGGGCCGTGAGGGCAGACACGGAGCTGAAGAGCGCCGTTTGACCAAACAACCCAGGCGAGGCCCGAAGCGTTGCGAGCGCAGGGAAGGAGGCATTTCAGGAGGCTCCGCGGAGCGAGCTGCGGAGACTGAACAAGGGGATGACAGACCGACCCTAAGACGGCGACAAGCTGGAGGGACGGAGGGATGGGAGCTCTCGATATGGCCAGGGGCTGCCGGGCCGCTCACCTGAGGGACGGAGCTGGGACAGGCGGAGGGCGCAGGGAGACGGTGCGGCCGCGGCGACGGTCACCGAGCAGTTGGAGGACGAGATGCCGACTCCGGGGCACCACAAACCAGGGCACGGGGATGTGAAGTGTGTGCACGGTGCCTCCGCCAAGCAGGCTCGTGAGTCAGCTCTGGGAGGCCGCCCAAGCGGCTGGTCCTGGCCTTGAGCTTTAGCAGAAATGAGACTCTGGTCCCACAAGGTGAGTCTCCTGGGCTCACAGAGAGGAAGAGGCCAGTCCCTGTCCTGGACAGCAGTGAGTCTCCCCGGAGCTCACAGTGAAAGCTTAGCTGCTTCAACGAGGGCCCCAAAATGGAGGTTCCCCAGCTGGTCCTGGGGGCGGCACCCTTCCGCGGGAGACCCTCAGAGCTGGTCCCCGGCAGTGTGTGGGAAACCCCACCCTCAGCCCCGCAAAGAGGAAAGACAGATGTTCCTCCCCGGGGGCCACGAGGACACATTTCCTGCTCAGTCCTCGCCCACAAGGGCTCTGTCGCTAGCCTGCCAGCTGTCACTTCTCTGGGAGGCAGGCTCTGGGGGTGGCCACACGTCTTCCAAGAACCAGGGTCTGTCATGACCCAGAAGGGGTGCTGTTGGGCAATGATGCGACACAGGACACTCTTCTGTCCTGGACAGTGACCCATACATGGCCCCTGCGGGGTCTGCTCCGGTCAGGATGAAGGTGCACAACGGCTCCCCAGCCTTCAGCAACAGCACAAACGTATGGAAGGTCAGGACAGGCCCTGCGCCCAGGCCCCACTGCGGGGTCACGCCCAGGCCTACGAGTGTCTATGCGTTTCTGGAAAACTGGCCCGCATGGCTGGGTTGTTTTTCCATGAAATTGAAATTTCAATTTCCATGAAAAACATTACTGTTAATTGCTAAACAACTTCTAAACTTTGGTAGTGACATTTGCTCTGGATTTCCGGGGCTACTGCTGGACTCTGGACTTCTATCCCTGAGCCTCGCATGGTGGCCTGTTCCTCATGGCAGACAGAAAACCACATCTGATGGAGGCACCAGGGAGCGGCAAGCTCTCACACACTGGCACATGCCAGAGGCCCAGCTGTGATCCCTGTGTCCCTGCCTGGTGCGAGCTGCCAGCTCTGGCACCAAGGGGCTCACAGGACGAGCCCGGGACACGTCCCCCCCGAACAACTGGTCAGCCCCCAGGAGTCACAGTAGAAATCTGCAGGCGGCCCTGGGTTGATGCAGGCTCTGCAGCCTGACTGCACCCTGGGACCCGCATATTCACAGGGCTGAGGCTGAGCTGGGACTCTCCTCCGGCTCCTTCCTGAGGCCGCTCCGCTCCGCTCCCCAGGCCTGGCCGCCGCGGCTGCCACGTTGCTCAGAATTTCTGGCAGCAGGAAGCCCCCGTCGGCTGGCGCCACTCCAGCCCGGCAGGAAGTCTCCAAATGTGCATTTGTTTCCTAACAGACAAAAAAATCCTTGACTCCAGAATGATTTCCAGGAATTACAGTATAAGAACTTAGTATGTGAGATGTTAATTTTCTTCCTAAAAAAATAAAAATGAAATCAAAGTAGAAGAAATCGGACTGAACACAGCACATTCCACTTTGCACAATGAATGCCTGTTCTTCCCCGCCGCCTGCCTCAGGTCGGGGTCACTGGCTCCCTGGCTTCTCCCCAGGCAGGAAGTCAGGGAGACGAGGTGCAGCTGGGTGGGAGGGTCTGGGGGGCTCCCGCTTTCTCTTCTTCGTGGGGCACCGGCAGGGAAGGCTGGGAGCCCTTCTGACTGTGGGCGTCAGGTGGGGGGCCGACGGCGGGGGCCCCAGGGAGGCAGGGCTAGCAGGCGGTGGGCCTCATGTCCTCCAACCCTGGTGGCACCTGTGTGCCTTGCTGGCAGGTGGGAGGGGGGAGGCTGGAGTGCATCCTGTCCATTCCATCAGCCTTGGTCCCAAGGGCCCTGCGATGCCAGGCAGGCCCTGCACCCCTCACAGAAGTCCTCACCCAGACGGTGGCTTTGCTGGTTCAAGGTGAACCTGTGAACACATGATATCGGCCGCCCGGGGAAGAAGCCCTTACAGGCCCATGAGGCCCTGTCTCCACGGCGTCCCTGACCTCCGCTCCGGCCTCTGCGTGCTCTGTTCCGGAATGCAGCAGAGATGCTCCTGACTCAGGGCACTGCGCTTGGTCCCCGATTCTTTGCCCTCAGCTCCCGGAGTTTCCCAGCCTGTATACAGGTGACTTCTCTGTAGACCTACGTGTCTCTGGAGCCACCGCCTGCCCCACTCTGTCCCTCCACCCCCTTATCCTTCGATAGTGCCCCCTTATTGGCACCACTCTTTCCATTCTCTACCAAGGACACCTTTCTGCTCCTCACCCCATTTACCGTCTCTCCTCCCCCTGAGACTGTGAGACTGCACGGGACTTAAGCGTGTTCATATTCCTTTCTTCCCTCACAGATGCCTCCCCAGAGCCCGTGTCCAGTCCAGCATAGCAGATGCTCAGTAAATACTCCGTGAGTGAATGAGTTTGGGGAAGAGGGGAGCCCCGTGACAAACCTAAAAGGGCTGGTTTCACCAGCCAGTGCATGAGGTTTGCACATGAAGGTCCTTGGAAGATCCTCACTGAACTCTCCAGATGTTCCCCTTCCCATGACATCCGTCGGGAAATGCAACGGGCTGATGTTTCTCTAGCAGTATGAATGGCGTGAAGACACGACCAGTTAACACAGCCGCCTTCACTTTGCGAGCAATTCCTGTGAGCTGTTTTACATTAAAACATGCTTTCGAGAGCAGCTAGCAAGATCTGAGACCTCACCGGCATCCCACCACACGGACGGCCAGTTTGGGGGTCTGCAGGGGACAGAGTTCTCCCACTCACGAGGCAGCCCGCTTGCCCCACCCATTTCCTCAGCGACCTCTGGCCCGGTGGAGACGTCCCCCACTCCCTCCAAACCCCTAGATCCTGCACAGAGCTCAGGCAGTCTGGTGTCTACACCCCCATTCCAGGGACTGTGGGGTACAGAGCTAAAGGTTGGGTTTCCCATCTGCTTAGCCCCACACATAAATACTTTTTTAAAAATTGGAATTCAGTTAGCCAACATAGAGTAAGTACATCATTAGTTTCAGATGCAGAGTTCAATAACTCATCAGTGTCCTACAACACCCAGCGCTCATCACATCCCGTGTCCTCCATCATGCCCATCCCCTAGTACCCCGTCCCCCCACCCTCCTCCCTCCAGCAGCCCTCAGTGTGTTTCCTAGAGTGAAGAGTCTCTTACGGTTTGTCTCCCTCTCTGTTTTTATCCTATTTTCCCTCTTCCCCTATGGTCTTTCGTTTTGTTCCTTAGATTCCACATAGGACTGAAATCAGGTACTTCTGCTTCTCTGACTTTGCTCAGGGTCATGCTCTTTAGCCCCATCCACATTGCTGCAAATGGCATGATGCCATCCTTTCTGACAGCTGAGTAGTATTCCCTTGTATGGACCACATCTTCTTCCTCCATTCATCTGTCGATGGACATCTCGGCTCCTTCCACAGCCTGGCTGTTCCCATACACAAACTCTTAGCCAGGCTTTTGCTGATGGGGTTGACTGTAGCCTGAGGTAGAACTCAGGGCTTAATTGGAAGATCAGATCCACTGAGAATCGGCTCTGGGCACCTATCTACATCAGTGCATTTATATTTACATTATTATGCATTTGTCATGGGCTTAGCATCATGTGACTGTGGGGACATACATGCTCTGAAGCAGCAGAGAGAAACTCACATAATACCTAGAAGAATCATCTCATCCCTTCTGTAAACACAGACAGCCCCGGTCAGACTTGTAAAGAAAACACACAAGATGAAAGAATGAGACCGAGAGGAACTAAGACAAGTAATGACCCCTCAAAACAACACAGAATGTAGAGGAAAGAGGGATTTCACTTGTAATGGCCATTCATAGGGAGACTCGGGGTGACATGAAGATAGTACTCTCTGGAGATAAAATGTCCTTATTATCATCAGATGGAAAATTCACTGGAAGAAACAGAGGGTAAAGGAAGGATTCCAAAGGCAGAGGGAAAAATGAAAACCCCCTGAGAAATGGTGGGAGATTTATCACCTTGGTTGTGGGGTCCCTGAACAGAGAACATGGACAGCAGCAAAAACAGAACAACTCACAGACTGAAGAGCTGCATGTACTTAAGAGGAAAAGGCCCAGCCCGACCCCAAGCAGAGCGAGTGAGAACGTGCATGAACTCAGGCACACCCTCATGAGCTTCCATGAGAAAGGAGAGTGTCCTAAACATGGCCAACGAGGAAAAAGGCCATAAGAGGATGAAAATATTTTCTCCCCAGACTTCAACTTGGCTGAGATCTGTTTGGGTAAAAAATCATTTCAGAACACGAAGGAAGTAATTGTGCCCACAGGTCTCCACCTGGTCAAGCTGTGGTCCTGCAAGCACAAAGCCCAGAGCCAGTCGTGCACCTTTTCTGCGGAGATTGCTGAAGGGTACGCTCCAGCAAAATCCCTGCTTAGAGCAAAACAAAACAAAAACAAGGAAAAGAGCTCTGGACTTGCAGGAATCCTGGAGGGCGGTGGTGTGATCCCTGCAAACTGAACCGCAAGTGCGTGGTTTCCGGGAAGAATTATCCAGGCAGCTGACCAGGACTCGCCTGAGGACTGTCTCCCAGCACAGCGTGCTCCGGAGCAGGGCGCGGAGGGGGCGGGGCACAGGCAGGGCGGGGCAACGGCGGGGACAGTCTTCACGCTGTTGCAGGTAAAGTTCCTGCAAGAATTCTGTGCCGCCTTTTCCGTTTTCTTCCCAGGCTTCACTACCTGCAGCAACGCGGGCGTCTTAAAGCAGGAGCAGCTTCAACACAGAGAAGCACATTGACATGCCACAACTCGCCACCATAACTATCCACTTTAAAATCCCAAAGAAGGGGCACCTGGGTGGCTCAGTGGGCTAAAGCCTCTGCCTTCGACTCAGGTCATGATCCCAGGGTCCTGGGATCGAGCCCCACGTCGGACTCTCTGCTTGCTGGGGAGCCTGCTTCCTCCTCTCTCTCTCTGCCTGCCTCTCTGCCTACTCGTGATCTTTGTCTGTCAAATAAAAAAAAAAAAATTAAAAAAAAAAATCCCAAAGAAAACTCCTCTCACAGTCAGACCTTTAAATCATTACACATGCTTGTAATTCACATTTACTTTCCGTTTCCCTAATACATTTTTATTCTGATAGAATAAGTTTTTTTAATTAAAAAAATTTTTTTTAATTTATTTGTCAGAGAGAAGGAGAGAGAGAGAGAGAGAGCACACAAGCAGGCAGAGAGGCAGGCAGAGGCAGAGAGAGAAGCAGGCTTCCTGCCGAGCAAGGAGCTCATTTGGGACTGGATCCCAGGACCCTGGGATCATGACCTGAGCCGAAGGCAGAGGCTTAACCCACTGAGCCACCCAGACGTCCCTGATAGAATAAGTTTTAGGACACAAACTATTTTATGGACACTCTACCATACTCCTCTTAAAAAGCATGTAAACTGAAAAATGCTCCAACAGTCTTGATGCACCTAGACAATGAATCTTGGATCACTGCATCAAAAACGAGTGATGTAATTTATGGTGACTCACATCACACACGAACAAGTTCTGAAGTCATTAGGGTATCATATTTTTTAAAAGTTTCTAACATTATCATCGGTGTCATCACTTTCAATCCCTGAAAAGCAGCATGAAATAGCACATACTTTATCGGCTGTTCTATTCCATGTAGAAGTAAAGTTTGATGGGAAATGGGCCAGGTTGGGATTCTTTCTCAATTATTTCACATTATGTGGAAAAAAGTTATGATTAGATAATTTAAAGGGTTAATTAATAAAAAAAATTGTTGGAATGTATTTGAATGGCAAGACTTAGTTATATGCGTTTCTTTCCTTTTGGGATTATGTTTTATTTGTATTTTCTGGCCTCACGCCCAGCATTGAGATCGTGTCTTCTTCTTCTTCTTCTATTTTTTTTAATAAGAGACGTTGTTTAAATGTACAGACACGGAGGGAGGAAAGACAGACATTTCTAGCATCACCGAACAAGGAAGGGATTCCCACAGCGGAAAAGGGGGTAGATCCACGGAGGATGTACCTACTCTGACCCTAAGTAAAATTCAGGTCTCAATCCAATAAAATTGCGTTAATGCACCCCTCAAATCGCCTCAAAATATATTTAAAAAACGCAGGACAGACGTGAAACAAGCACTGGAGGCCTCTAGAGCCATATTGGGAAACTCCGTCCGCCTTCGTCGGTCGCTGGTCACAGGCCCCGCGGCCACGGCCGAGCCGCCGGCGCCCCCGGTAACGGCGCGCAGCCGGGCAGGGGCGTCCACCTGACGTGCGCACGAGCTGTGGGGCTTTCTGTTTCCTGCGCGCTGACGGCCTTTGCGTCCGGACCCGGTCCCCACGCAGGCCCGCCTCGTCCGGTCTCTGTCCCCGCTGGGGCCACGCACGGCGGCGCATCACCGGCCCCGCCGCGGTCTCCTCGCCGCACCGGCGCGCAGCTCATTGTCCGCGCGCTCCGCCCACGAGCCCTTCCCGGCGCCGTCTCTTCTTCCAGGTTGCCGCGGCCTCTGGGCGTCTGGGCCGCTCCTCCCGGGCTCCCCGCCGCGTCTCTCCGCCGCCGGGTCTGCGTCCCCGGGTCCCGCGGACGCCGAGAAGGCAGGACGGAAGCGTGTCGGCCCACGGAGCATCCCCATGCAGCCCCCGCGAGGCCAGCCGTGCGCGCTCAGCAAACGCTGCCCGGGCGCAGGAGGGCATTTCCCGCGGGCTGGGGTCCTCGTGCCCGCACGCACCCCCGCCCGCGGCTCCCGCCCTGACGCGCCTCGGCTGGGCCTTGCTCCACTGAGCAGCCCCTGCGAACTGGGGCAGCCCGGCGAGGCCCGCTCCGGGGTCCAGCGCACGACCCCTCGACTTCCCGTGTCCGAGCGCTTCCTCGGACGCCGGCCCGCGCGGCCTCCCCGCTGCTGCGCTCGGGCTCGAGCCCCTCCACCTGCCGGCCAGCCGCTGCGATCGAGCAAAGACGCGGCTGGTTCCCGGGGAAACGGCAGAGCGAGTGAGGCCCTGCGGCTGGCTGGAGGCTGCGGCCGGAGAGGGGAGAAGGGACGCGCAACGGCCCCCTTGAGACCTGGGGGGTCAGGGAGGAGCGTCCCCCTGAAGGCCCTGCTTCTGAAGGGGGTCCGCTTCTGCAGAGGAAGGGAAGCTGTTGCCTACGAAGAAGTCAGCTCGGCTCAGCCCCAGACCGGGAGGACCAGCCTGTGACACCTGCAGCTGGCGGGGCCACCAGCACCTTCTGTGGAGGGGAAGGCGCTGGAGCCTGTAGCTTACGTGGGAGACTTAACTTCAGCTTTCCTCTAACTCTGAAACCCTTCCTTTCGGGAGGGCTCCAGTGGGAGGCTGCTAACAGAGGGCAGCCCGGGACTCAGGACATGCAGAGTCATAGACACACAGACCCGCGTGGCCCCGGGTGCAGATGGTGGCTCCATGGGGACGGAGGTGCAGCCCACTCCCTCCTGTGGGGAACGAGGCACTTGGTTATTGCCTTTCTCAAGGAGGAGAACCTGGTCATGGCGTTTTCATAAATTGCTGATCCTTCCTCTTTGGGGACAGTGAGATAAGGACGGGGCAGCGAGTCGCTGACAAAGCCTCCTGCTTACCACCTGGTTCGTGCCAGCAAGCCAGAAGGAGCAGGTTCCCCGGGCGCATCTGTCTCTCTGGCCCCCGCGCGCCCACCGAGGTCATTACGGGGCCCGCACTGGGCCTGGGGGGACAAAGCCCAGGGATTAGCTCTTGGGTCCAGCTCAGAATGTGTGGTTTACACTTGCATCTTCAGGGAGACTATGTCCCGCATGGGTGGGAGGCTCTGGGCACCGGCAGGCATGTCCCGGATACCCGCCGCGGCCCCGTGAGCCCGGAGAGGCCTGGGCACGTGCCGCTGAGCCTGCCTGCGGGTCACCGGCGTGAGAACGGGACTGACAAGCCACGTTTCTGCAGAATCTGCTCCTCAGACTTAGGTTTGGAAACCATTTTCTTGTTTGTTTCGTGATGCTGAAGTGTGTCGGAGACCAGGGCTGTCCTGGACCGTGGCTGGTGACCTGTGTGTCTGCTGTTGGAGCTCCAGATCTCTCCCGGGCTCATGCTCTACGAACCCACGCGTCATTCTAAAGTGGAGCCGCCGCTGGCTCAGCAAGACTGTCCACACGGGGGTGACTCAGGAGGCACGGCCTCAGTTCCTGATCTCGTGGTCTCCGCCACACAGTTCACAGCACGTTCCTAAATTTGTGAACAAATCTGCATCACTTCTGTGTTCAAACTAGTTAGTGCACACGGACTCCAGAGAAAGGGGATTAGCAGTGAATCCTGCTAGAGGCCCTTCTCTCCCACAGACAGACACAGCAATGCACAAATGGAAAATGGGCTTGCAGGGGGGAGGACACGGGGCGAGAAGCGTGAATCCCACCCCAAGAGAGCAGAGTGGGACTGTCCTCGGTCACCAGAGTACTCGGTGGACAGAGTCCTTGGCCTCCAGCTCCAGGCCTGTCTCTGGGCGTGTGCGCAGGGGACAGTGGACTGAAGAGAGCCAGCTCAGGGAGGAACCCCCTTCTGCTTGGGAAACAGCTTGCTCTGAAGGACAACGCAGAACCCTGGGAAGGATGTTAGGAGGAGATAACACATTTTTCCAAGACGTTTTGGTTCTCTCTAATATAGACAGCGATTTATATTTGCCTCAATCTCCCCTTTTGTCTTTAGGATTAAAATTCCCCAGAGAGAATGAGTCTGGCTGCCCCATTCCTGCGGCCCCCTGGCCTGGTGAGCCTCCATCTTCTCCTTAAACTTGATTTAAGTGTAAAAAGGACATTTCCCAATAGGCATGCATATGTTCTCTGGTCAGCTAATTGAATTCTGCTTTTTCAAAATGTGAATTATATAAAATGTGAGGTATTTAAACTCTTGCAGAAGGCTGTAAGGTTAATACATACCGTCAGTGTAATGAAAAATAAATTCAGAGTGGGCTCTTCATGAAAGATCCGGATGAAAGGGATTCACACGGAAGTGGAATCTGCAATCCGTTTCATTTCCTACACATTTCTGAGCCTATTAGTGATGATACAAAAAAGACCGATTTATGCCCAGCAGCTCCCACTGTTTCTCCTCCGTAGATGGCAGAAATCACTGCAAAAATATTTTCCTAAAAGAAAAAAAATATAATCCCACAGAGAAGCTGCTTCACTCCGCAGGCCCTTATTTCAGTCCTGGTGGCGTCCTAGAAATGCTTGCATCTTGCTAAGAACTTGCACTTAATTTTGAAGACAGTCTGGTGGTTGTCGCTAGTGATGTTTGCAAGGCCTCCACTAGGATGCACTCATGCCGGCATGTTGGACCGGGGAAAGGAGACGCGACGTGTGCGGCTGTAATTCGCTAATGAGATCCCACCTGTGTGTGCTGCTCTGCCTGGCTGCAGTGTGGGTTCGCCGACGTGGACAGCAACAGGCTATTGGGTGGAAACTTGATGCATCACCATCAACACCCAGTCCTGCCGTGTGGTGTCAGCATCCTGAGGGTCAGCACTTGGTAGGAGCTGGACCCATTGTTGGAGGGAAGAGATGTGCCTTGAGGACTCTGAGAGCCCCCGTGTTGTGCCGGGGTGGGCATAGAGGGGGCCCAGGGGAAATGGAAGGGTTGCTGGCATGCCAGGCCAGGGTCAGGTGGAAGAACGAATATATTTGTTACATGTGATGGTCTCTTTGGGAAGGTCTTTGGAGGGAAGATCCAGGCGGGGAAGGAATGGGATCTAGCAGATTCTAGGGCTGCTCTTGCCTATTCCTTAAGGGTTGACTGGCTGTACCTTCCCCTTGCCCCACCAGTGCAGGTTAGGGCCCTTCTCTGCACATGTGTACTTTCCAGCAGATCTAGTGCAGCGTGCAGAATGCTGTTTTAGTTCCTTCCAGAAACCACCTTTCACTCTGTGTGCTCCCGCCTCTGTCCATGCGTGGTGCAGAGCTGGGACAGCGATCGCTTGTGGAGGGGAATCCATGCACGCAATCCGTATACGCATGCACAGCTCTGCCCAGGTAAGCAGTTGCGCTGGGCATGTGCACGTCGGGCTCAGTGGGGCTGGGAGACATAGAATCAGACTTCTATCAGAATGCACCGCTATACCCATCAACTTGCTTCTGAGCAACGACTCCTTAGGTTACGTGGTGCCTTTGGTGGGATTTGTGCTTGGGTTTGTGCACCTGTCACGTGGCCGGCACCTGGAGACCCCGCAATGTCCACTCGCTCACGTCATGCGCAAGGTCGACCAGAGGAGAATGGGCTCCCCAGCAGAGGACAACGGGCATCTGTCACCGTGCTTCTGAGACTGGACCTGGCTGTCCTGGTGAGGCATCAGAGGCCACTCACCGGTCCTGCTCTGTGAGCCTCCCTGTAACTGTCTGCTCACTGGGGTGTCACCAGAAACCACACAAAAGGCCGTCGCAGCCTGTCCTGGGAGCAGATGCTAGTCATCAGCTTAATTCTGCAGCGAGAGAGAAACCTCAGTGGAAAAGTATGCGATGTTGTTTTTTTTTTTTTTTTTTTTAAGTAACTCAAGATCATGTCAACATCAGCAACATTTCAAAAGTGAAGATCACCAGAACAGGTCCAGGCTTGTGTGCCGGCCACCCTCTTCTCATCCGATGCTGGGAGCAGAGCTCACTGTCAGGAGAAGGGACAGGGTGATCCCCGACCAGAATGTAGCTGGGACAGAAGGAGCCACAGCAGACCCCTATCTTGAACCACATGGCAGTGACCCCAGGGGCCACCATTTCCCTAGCAGAGACCTCACAGTCCCCCTCTCGGGAAGTATGCCTCATCCCTCACCGTACGGGCCTCATTAGGGCTTCAGAATGTTCATCCTGTGGGACTTCAGCTCATTTCCTGGAGCAGGTAGCCTGGAACTGAATGTTACTGTTAACACTGAGTGAGGTCATCACAGTGCCTCAGGGCCGGAAGTGCACGGAGGAGTCTGTGCTCGAGGTCTCGGGGACTCTCCGTGTGATCAGATTGGCGCTCAGCGAGAGTGGTCACGGGGGAGTCACCCCAGATCACACCAACGATCACGTTGGGACTGCACCCAGAAGCCGCTGAGCCTTGACTTTTATGGTTATTTGCTAATTATGGTCAGTGGCCTTTTAAAAAGAGTGGTCATAGGCGTTTAGTTTTGGGGCTTAAATCTGCTTCTCAAGTGAAAAGACAAGAACACACACACGCACATGCCTGCACACACATGCACCCCACACACGTGTACATGCACAAAGGCATGCACAAACACACAGGCCTGCACACACATGCACTCACACATGTGTGCATGCACACACACGTGCGCACACATGCCTGCACATGCCCCACATGCGCGCGCACATGCACACATAGTAATGCCTGAACACACATGTACATGTGCACACCCATACGCATACACACGCACATGCCTGCACACAGCCCACATGTGTGCACACTTGCACACATATGTGCGCACACAGCACATGGCTGCACACACGCGTGCATGCACATCCACATGTGCACACACGTACATGCCTGAATACACATGTACATGCACACACATGTCCACACATACACGTGTATGCACTCACATGCACACCCATACATGACTCCCAGCCCCTCATTTTCTGGGCCCCCCTGCCCTGCCCCTGCCCCCACCCCCACCATGCAGGCCTGTGGTGCCCTGACGCCCTGGAGGCAATTCCAGAGCTGCTTGGTGGCCCCTGGCTTCTACGGAGCAGGCAGGGGTGAGGAAGGAACCACGGGGGCAGTGCAGTGATGAGCAGTGTGAGGCACCAGTTTTTATCTCCCACGAACCTGTTGCTACATGGACCGTTACAGACAAGGTCAGGTACAGGTGCCTTCCTGGCCCACGTGTCACCGGCCGGCTCTCAGCCACCATGTTGCAGACCTGGTCAGCCACCATGCTCCTGGGGACAGAGTTTCTGTGGCAGGCACTGGGCCTTCCTCCTGTCCCCTCCAGCTCTGCCTTCCCTGCTTCACCTGCACGTGGCTGCTCCCTGAAGGCAGGCCCTGTGATCCTGGAGCCCTGAGGCCTCCATTTCCTCTTCTGGAAAATGGGTATAAGGGACTTGTCACTCCTGAGAAACAGGGTCTTGGTGAGGGGCCAACAAGATGCCTGTTAGGGTTCTCTGAGGACTCGCCCCCACGCAAAGAACATGTATTTGTCTGTTGATGGAGGGAAGTTACTGGTTCGGTTCTGGGCCGAGTACGTGCCTCTGAGCCAGATGCGAGAGACAGCAGACTTCCTGACAGCTAGCCCAGCGAGGGGCCGCTGGCCTGGGATGTTGCCCTGTGGGAGCCATGTGAGCTCTGCAGGCCGGAGTGACCCTCATCCCGGCTCTGTTCTGGGGTCATCACCTCAGCGTGGCCACCAAGGGCAAGCTGTGAGCACGGCTGTGTTCCAGTAAAGCTTTATTCATCAAACCCGTGACCTCCTCTCAGCTACCAGGAGTTAGGAGCAGCAGATATCTGGGCGGGGTGTGTTCAGTGCGGCTTTGGGGCCTCATCCCCTGTTTCCCTCCCACCGGCCGTGGTCAGCTGGGTCTCCCAGGTGCTGAGCTCAGTGGCACAGGCGTTGAACCATGGAGGTCAGTGTTGATGAAGTCTGGGTGATCACAGGCAAGGACGGGGGGACCCCAGCGCTGGCAAGCTCTGCGGTAAGGCTGCTTGGGAGGATATTGGGCTCATGGGTGGCAAAGGTCCAGGAAGAGCTGGAGCCTGTCAGTCTGGGAGTAAGAAGAGAGTTCCAGGCCGAGGTCCAGCCACAGTGGACCGTGCTGTTGCCATGGCCACTGGCAGTGCTAAGTATCTGGGCCGAGGACTGTGGGTCCAGGCCAGGGGTCTGAACGCCAAGCTCCTGGAGGCTCCTGGGCCTGGGGTCGCTGCAGAGGCAACGAACAACAAAGACACGGTCAGGGTCTCTCCACGCAGCCCTCCCCACAGAGATCCCATGAGCAGGGTCCCTGGTCTTGCAGACCTCACCTGGGGGATTACACTGAGCTCAGCGCATCAAGGGATGGACAGGCAGAGGCTGAGATGGAGGGACAGTCACCAGTACCCCTGAGGGAGACCAGGCCTGCCTCTAGGATGTTCCCAAGAAAACGTGCTCTGAATCCTGTCCGGGCTCACGGCTGCACCGTGTCCACAGCCCGCCGCCTCATGTGTGCACCTCCTCGAGGCAAATCATCTCAGACCCAGTGTGGGGCTCGGGGTTCAGTGCCGTTGTGGGTGTCTGTCTGTGTCGGCCGGCGGCAGCATCACAGGCTCCGCGACCTGCCTGTAAGGAGCACAGGTCTTCCTTCTGGAAGCTGAACACGGGCTGAGGGGTGCAGCGAGGTCTGCCATCCAAATGCTTCCGTGAAAACAAGCCATGTGCGCTGTGTTAATACTTCCCGTCTCCCAACAAGGTTTTCAGAAACAGCCAACATTAGTCTAGAGACTGTTTTTCATTTAGTTGCTTGAAAGTATATGCGGGTCAGCAGCTGCTTTCTTCCTGAGGAGGACCTCGCTCGTCTTCACATTGGTCTCTTTTGAGGATCACAGTTTGAGGATCACATTTCCCTCGGGCCACACGCACCGAACCATCTCTTCTAATTCAGATACGGGCCCAGGTGCGCCCCCTCTCCACGAGCAGACCGCCGCCTCCGAGCTCCGCCCACACACGCGCATCGAGTGTAAAGAACAGCCTGGTTGACTCGTTAGACCGAGTCCGGGTATGAGGCCCCCTGCGTACACGGGCTTGGACAAGAAGGACCATCTTCCGTGGGAAGTCACCCGCTGGTTTGTAGGGCCAACCGTGCGCACAAGAACGCTGAGAAGCCAGCCTTGCTGTGTCCGTAGACACCTTTTCTGCACCTGGAGCTCCCCAGGCCCTCGTGACGGGTGCTGTGCGGCTACTGCCCCGCGCAGGAGACAGAGGGAGAAGAGCAGGCCTTGCTGGCCTCGCGGGTCAGCGTGGCATCGCGAGGTCATAGCTTGGGAGCATGGGCGCTGCTGCCTTGGGTTAACTTGTGCCCCAGAAAGGATCGGGTAGGAATCCTATACCCACAGCTATGAGTGGGAGCTCATTTGGAAGCAGGACCTTTGCAGAGGTAACTCAGTGAGGGTGGGGTTACACTCAGTGACACTAGAGGCTTATCCCATGTGACCCCTGTCCCTGTGGGATGGGCACAGAGACTCAGAGGCTGAAGACAGGCCGTGGAGGGTGTGGACAGAAGTGGGTGGTGCAGGTGCAGACCACAGAAAGCCAGGGCCCTTCCCGAAGCACTCCTCCAGAGTGTGGCCTCCCCACGTCCGGGGACCTCTCTGATGCCTGCCAAGGCAGCCCCACGGATGGCGCAGCCGGGAAGCTGATTCCTCCTGTCGACACCTCTTTGGGAGAGGCAGGCCCAGGCGGGAGGCTGGGACCCGGGAGGAGAGCCGGCTAGCCCAGGGTCTCGGGCACACTATCCATCACCGTCCATCACCGCCCCGGGGAGAAGGCGGTGGAGCCCTTCCCCAGTCCCGCGCTCTCTGGCTGCCACGCCAGTAACGGAAATGTCCGCCGTCAGCAGGGCCGTGGGCTTACCCTTGGCCTCGGCAGGGGCTTACGAAGAAAGAGAAGTGGGCCACTGTGTCCTGCCCTGCGTCTGTCCTGCCTCCAGAGATAACCGCTGACGGACGAGGCAGAACAGAGGCCGCGACGGACGGTTGGACCTTCCCATCCGGACATGGCAGGTGCGGGGACAGAGACCTGACGGCGGGTCCCGAGAGGAAGCCATGCCTTCTTCCGTGGGTTACTCTGCAAGCCACGGTTTATTAAGTACTGCGGATAAGCTCCCCCTGGGAGCAAGCCGAACAGGCCGGGCCATCGTGGGGGCGGGGGCGAGGCAGACTAGGTTCTCCTGTGAGAGGAGGGTACGGGCCCCAGAGAGCAGACAGGTAAAGTAAGACAGCAGGAAAGTACGACAATCTCTCAGGGCCCCAGGAAGAGAATGAAAGACTCACGGCAGGCCGCAGTAGTCATCCAGAAAACCAGTGACACAGAGATTCAGCGGGGCTCAGGGATGTCCCTGCAGCAGGCTGAGAGGTTACAGCCCTCAGGAAGAGGGGAGTGACCCTCCCTCAGCCAGAGTCCCTTTCTGAGCCTGGTCGT
Source organism: Taxidea taxus jeffersonii (assembly GCA_003697995.1). Lineage (NCBI taxonomy): Eukaryota > Metazoa > Chordata > Mammalia > Carnivora > Mustelidae > Taxidea > Taxidea taxus. Next base: position 19,901 of record RCUC01166034.1, read on the forward strand.
CCCACCACCATGCCTGGGCGCTCCCAAAGTGTCACTGCAGGGAGGGGTTCTGCTCACAGAAGTGGTCTTGTGTAAGACAGCAGCTCTGTTCTGGGAGAGGGGAGGACCTCGGTGTTGCTGGAGGGCGGGGGTGTAGATGGGGCGGGGGCAGGGGACCAGGCTGTCCTGGCCCTCGTGCTCTGACCTAAGGCAGGTGCTCTGCATTATGAGAGCCACACAGCCTTTGTAGGCTTAGGCAGGAGGGTGACATCATCCCACTGGGATTCCGGGGAGGTCCCCGTGGAAGCAGGGAAACGGATCAGAGAGGCTGGAAGGAGGACAGGCAGACGAACCACAACAATGAGGGTCACAGAGAAGGGACAGGGCATGGCTCAGGCAGCAGGGGTCACCGACCCAGGACAGTGGAGGGTGTGTCAACATGGGATTTGGGATGTGGGGGCCATGGGCATGGGGGACAGGTGGGGACTGTGTGTTTCTGGCCGAGGGTCTGGGCCAGGAGGTGTCGCCTGAAACGGAGAGCCCTGCTTACCTGGCGTGGCATCTGGGAGAAGAGCCCCAGGAAAACAGCCGCCAACACATGGGCGAGTAGCTCGGAAAAAACAGACCTTTCGGGAAGAAGAAAGCATTAAAAAGTCCACTCTTAGTAAGAGATGAGACAAGACATGTGTAGACAAACAAGAAAATGTCTTGGAAATTAATGAGCTGAGCGGGAGGTTTGCGAGCTGCCGTGGATGAGACTCCCCAGAGCACTCGGGAAGGGACAGGGAGAGGGAACGCAGAGCGGAAGGAAGGGAGGATCGGAGGAAGGGCTGCTCTCAGAGCGACTGGCATTCCGGAAACACGGGCCAGAAAAAACGGAAGGAAGAAATCGCAGAAGAAAGACAAAATTCAGGACTGAAGCATCATCTGCTGGACCAAGAGGGCCCTGTGTGCTTGTTGAACTTCCCACGCCGGAATTAAGGGTCTGGGTCATGGCGCGCCAGGCACGTCTCCGCAGAGCTCCATCAGGTGGGATTCCGGTGACTCTCAGATTTCGGGAATTGATGGCAATTTTTCATTCACGCTCCAACACGTGAACACTTCCTGAGTGTCCGGGACGCCCCCTCCCTCCGGGGTGGACACTCTCATGGGTTCCTGCACTGGTCCCGCTGCCGCTGTGCCACCCGGACTCTCCCTGCCGCACCCGTCCGCGCTCGCAGCCGACTGCGGTGCTGCTTGCCCTTCTGAGGGAAGAACGACCTTGACCCCCACTCCGGGCTCGGAGCCTCGCCAGGAGAGATCGGGGCAGAGCGCCGTCCTCCCCGAGTCCTGCCCACTGCCGCTTCTACTGACCTTCGAGCTGTGGAAAGGAGGCAGCGGGCCGGAGTGGTCTTGTCCTCAGTACTCATCCCCTCAACACAATGGCTCTGATGATCAGGGAAGTGGTCCCAAATTTTAAAAACGAAAACAAAAACTTTACATACGTAAAGAGAAAACAAATCAAAGCCAAACAAAAATAAAAAACAGTAGAAAAAACTGCTTTATGTTCTCAGTGGGTGCGTAGATCTCGGCTACCACCCTCACTTCTGCAGAAGCTGGAAGGTTCCATGGGCTCCAGCCCTCACACAGGTCTTTGGAGGAAACTCCTGGGAAACCAAGTGAGACCTGAGCTGGGTCGGGGGGACCGTCTCTGACTCTGCAGCAGGAAGACGAGGATGAGGACGTGGTTGTAGGACTCTAACCGGCCTCTGTTGCTCCGATCTGGTTCTTTTGGTTTCTGTTTCACCGAGGTCCTAAGCTTTCTTGTCCAGAACAGCCAGTTCTGTGAGCTCCTCATCCTCTACACATACACTATCTTCTTTTTTTAAATTAATAAGCCCATTTCTATTGCTCTCAACCAGAGCACCCTGACATAGAAACCATGTTTGCTTTAGCTGGGGTATTTGTGGCGATGTTTCCCAAACTTTCTCAGGCCACGGTACGCATGGAATACTAATAGTTCAACAGCGTCACTGGAGTTAGAGTACAAGTTCTTGGGGGCCAGGGGACCCTGTCCTGGGAGCTCTGGCTGCTCGGTGTTCCACTGGGTCATCTTGGGGGTGGGAAGCCAGTGAGGCAGCACAGCTGGAAGCCTTCCCATGTGCACACTGCATGCAGGGAAGGTTCATGTTCTGAGACGAGGCTATCTAACGTCTCATGCACCCATGAAGTGTCTCCGAGAGAAGCACTATGCTCTTCGAGGATGGAAACGTGAGCGGAGACGAGTTCTCCCTGTGCTGTTCCTGGTAAAGTACTTGCTGAATGAAGAGCTGGTTTCAAGATCAACGAGGCTGAGCCATCAGCGAGTGAGGGACTAAAAAGGCATAAACCTTCTGTTATCGGAGATGAAATCAAATCTAACTGAACACACAGCATTATTGGTTCACTTATCCAGCAAATGCGTACTGAGAGCCTCGCACATTTCAGATATTGTTTTACCATAAGAGAAACAAAAATGACATGCTTCTGTTTCTGCTTCCTGGGAATGCGCGGGAACTCATCTGCACAATGAAATTCTCAGCATTTAGTCTTCAGGAAGAGCTGGGGTTGGACTGGGGGTCAGCACAGGCATGCTGGCCCCAGCCGGTGTACTGTCTGACGGGCACTGCCTGTGCCTTGTTGGTCTGGGAAATTCTGTAATAAGTCCAGCCCCCCGCATTACAGGACCTGTCACAGGGCAGAGTGCGGAGCCCTGGGAACAGAGGGTGGAAGAGAATGTGCTAATAGCAGGGACGGTGGGGAAGATGGGAGGACTTCCCAGGTCAGGGAGCACGACCAGGGGTCTGGGGATGGAAGGGATGGCCCTGCCATGACGTGAGGGATAGATTTATGAGAACGTCAGTGTCTCCTGTTTGCAGAAGCTGATTCCAAATCTCAAGCTACTTTAGCTAATTTTCTTTGCTTTAATATTTTTAAAATATTAAACATTACAGTTGAGAATATCTCAAACAATTCTTTATAAGGGGGGAATATTGCCATTTGGTGAGAGCTCAATGTTAACACCACAACTCTAAATCTCCTTGAAGAAAATGGAGGAGAAAACATTTAATACTTGGGGTTAAAAACCATTCATAAGATTCAACACACAAAAAGAAGCCTCTATCAGAATGAAAGCTCCCCTTTGAAAGAAAATATTAAGGAAATGAAACAACAAGATACACATTTGTGGGTCACGTGTCTGATAAAATCTTATATCAGGATATATAGGAGACTCAAATTTGACAACAAAAGAACCAGTAAAAAATGGACAAAATATTTGAGCAGGTCCTTCCTCAAAGAAGATACATGGATTTCAAGGGCTAGCCCAGCATCGTTGGTCAGCAAGGCGCCGAGCCGGTCTCGTGGCTGGAGTCCAACAGACCCGCCACCCGAGTGTCGGCTGCAATGCGGAGCAACGGGAACTCTCACGGGTGACGCGGGGAAAACAGTCTGGAAGTTCTTACTATCCGAAGCGTCTAACGCACCGTCCACCCGAGACGTGTAACCGAGAGCGATGAGGGCGTGTGTCCGCGCAGAGACCTGCAGACTCCTGCCCACAGCAGCCTCGTTTGTAAAGCCAGGAGCTGGGAGCAGCCCTGATGGGGGCCCGCAGCGGAACGGGTGAGGGCTGTGTCCTCGTACGAGGGCAGGCTCACCGGAAGTCACAGGAAATACACTGGTGATGACTGTCACCACATGGCTGGATCTGAAAACAGTCGTCCTGACTGCGAGAGGCCAGGCTGCAGGGAGTATGAGCTGCGTGACTCTGTTTATGCAAAGTGACAGGTGTTGTGGTCCCTGGGGACCAGGGACAGGAGCACCCGGTGGGAGGAGTAATCTGGAGGGGATGGACGTGTCCCTGTGCTCAGTGTGGGGACTGAGGTGATGCTGAGACACCCTCGTCCACCTGAGACGCAGGAAGTCGCTCTCTGCCAGTTACACCGCACTGTACCTGCGAACACCCGGGGGTAAGTTTCCGCTGGGGGGCAAACGCGTGTGTGGGGAACCGTGTGCGTGCAAGGGCTTCCAGGGGGCTCCCCTGCTGGGCAGGGCAGAGCTCTGCGGTACGTGAGCGCCAAGGGCAGGATTTCGCCGACAAGGTGACCTTTGCTGCGTCTGCACTTTCTTCTTGATCTTACCCACCGCCCTGGTTTTCTAGACAAGCCATGAGCCCCACGCGGCCCCCTGTTGGCATCTGAGCAGCTCCGGGTCTGCTGGGGCCGCCCTGTCCGGGGCCTGCCCTGCTCCCCGAGGGCGCGCCGGTCCGCCTGCCGCAGGGTTCGTGTGACCAGGAAGCCTCCTGGTGCATGAACGCGGTTCCCCAAACGAGAAGACCTTCGCAGGGACGACTCTGCTCCGTCTCTCACGCCTGACCGTCTTCCACAGCCCGACCCTAAACGGCGCTTTCTAGAACGTGTTCCTGAGGATTCTGTCGATTGTTAAGAGAAACTACACGAGAAAGCTTCTTTGTCCAAAATGGTTGAGAAATACGTTCTACAGAGGTTTTTGTTTTCATTTGTCTTTTCACCGCACACCTTCCAGCCACCAGAGGTGGTGCAGTTTCCACCGTGTCCCCACGCTCTGCCACCAGATACAGTTTTCTCTGAGCATGAGAGCAATCCCGCAAACACACTCACACAGCCACGGGGCACGGAGCTGAGGGCTGTGCACTGCAATGAGCAGGGCCAGGGAGGGAAGGGAAGGGGGTCCGCGGCAGACCCATTTCTGTTTCTACACAGACGGTCCTTCGTTCAAGAGTCACGTCCGGAGAAAAACTTGAGTTCTTTCAGCAGATCCTCTTTGAGTACAGACTTTGTGTCCGCCGTGTCCACGGCCCAGCTTGGGGACCCAGGGGTACATAAGACAGACACACTTCACGCTCTCCTGGGGTTATTACAACTAACTTCAGACGGTGGAAAATGCTCTAGAAAGATAAGCCAGTGACGGGGTACATGCAGAAACCTAGTTCAGAACCATGAGGGACGGGGCACGGACGTCCACCTCTCAGGTGATTGGAATCGGGCCAGAGTCACGACGTGTGCTGGGGGAGCGTGGGGGGAGGGGCGCTGGGGCCCAGCTGGGGTCGGGGAGTCTGAACGATGGGGCGAGCTGGACCCGTCCGACGCCCCGCACTGGTGCAGAGGGACAGATGTGCGGCCGGGAGGGGGGGGCAATCCCAGGGCTCAGGGAGCCCGGCCGAGGACAGCAGCCGGCAAGCAAGGAGGGACTGGCCTGGAGACGATTCGACAAATTGATTTAAAAAGTGCATTTTACAGTTTTCTTTAGACTACTACAGAGCTTTACCCAGTCTTACCTCACGGACTGTATGACGGCAGGACTTCTAGACAATTCCTAGAAACCACAGTTTTCGTCGGTATCGTGTGAGGACACGACTGAAGACCTAAATTCGCAGCTGCTGTGGGGCCAGAACAACCCTCCAGGGCTTGCTGTTGTGTCTCCTTGGGCGGGGACGTCCTCACATGGTGCCTCCAGGTAAACGTAGGTGTTTTCCGCCTTCTGACCTCTCTGAGAACCTTGAACTTGCTCTCAGACTCCGCGTTGCTCAGCCACACTTTGCCCTCCCGACTTCCCGGCCCGGACTGGTCGGGCGTCTCAAGGGCGTGCTCAGTGACAGCCACAGAAGACGACACCACTTGAGGCAAACGGAGAAGTGGGTAGTTGTGGCGAGGGCGGGGGCGCCGGGGACGGCTCAAGGCGCTGCACACCGCGGGGCACAGCGTGGGGAGACACCCTGTTAGAGGAAGACGTCGCGGGGTTTTCTGTCCTGGGAAAGGTGGTGGACGCCCCGCCCTTGTTCCGTGGGCGGGCACAGAGCTTCGGGGCAGCTGCGGTCCTTGTCGGCCCCTCCGTGGAGCGTCCACTCCCACCTGCCTGCTGGAAGCGTGTGGAAGTACCGTGCTTCCTGGCGTGGAAAGGCAGCATTGACAGCTATCATATGTGACTTCAAATTATTTTTATCTTGGCAAAGGAAAACTTTGACCAAGAAATGATTACATATTTATTTTAACATCTCTTGGATGGAAACACATTTTCTTTGTTTCGTTTTGCCCCTCAGCTAGCGTTTTGGAAGACTTGAAAGGAAAGGAGTTTGAAAAACGTAAAAGGGTGTGGGGTTTTTTGTTTGTGCGTTTGTTTGTTTTTGAGCCTCTGCTATGTTGGGAACATTTAAACTTCCGACCCTTTTTGGAACTCAATAGAAGTATCATCCTGAGACTTCAAATCTGTTGTCTTGGATGGGTCCGAGCTTTTCCTGTGCTGAGTCGCACCTCCATTCTCCGGGAGTTTCGGTTTGTGTTCTCACACCCCCCAGAAGCCAACGGCACTTTGAGCTCTGTTGGAGGAGGAGCAGGAGGCGGGACGGCCCCGGCCGCCCTCTCAGCCCACCAGACTTCCCTCGGGCTCGCGTTCTAGCCCACTGTTGCGCTGGTTTACCGCAGCAGGTGCTGTAGGCCTTGCGACCTTCATGACAAGATGGACCGAGGCTTAGAAATACGAATTAATGACATCGTGCCCAAGACCCAAACGGCAAGTTCTCCTGGAGGCCCTTCCACCAGGTGGAGAAGGGATGATGGGTGTGGACACAGAGGGAACCGGAACGAGCCTGACCTGAGGGCAGACAATTAGCCTGAGCAAAGTGAGCAAAGGAGGAACGAGTTTGTGGACTTCCGGGTCCTCCAAGTAAATCGACAGTCTGTGACAACGGTTTAGCCTGAGCTCCTATTAAAGAAGGTCCAGCTCCCACCACCGTGAATTGGGAAGCCCCAGCTCCCCTGCCTGCCACAGCCGTTGGTCTGCAGCCCAGAGACGCTGCCCCCCACAGATCAAACCCCAGGGGTCCCTACTTCCCAGGGGTCCGGCACACAGGGCTCCCCGCCCAGTGGTTACGTTTCCAGCTTCAGCTCCCTCCCCGTCCTCTCCGGCCTCCACCGCATCACCACGGAGCTCTGAACCTCAGCTAGAACCTGCTCCCATCTCATGAGCTGTATCCCTTGACCGTACCCGGGCTGATTGGTTTACTCCTGGGCGAGGGCCTGCATCTCTCTGCATCGTGAGCCTCTTCGTTTCCACTTCACTACGTTGAGCGGTAAACTCTCCTGCATCAGAATTCACACCGCAGGGACTCCCGTGTCTCCAGCTTCTGGAGGCTCTGGCCAGTGCCGTTGGCGGAGGGGCATGGGTGGAGAGTGAGCAGGGAAAGTAAGTCTCGCTACACCTCTTGTGTGGCTGATAAGCAGGATATGTTGCTTAATATGCACATATAGTCTTATTATGATTGCTTAAATGCTTATTGAAGAAACTAATGAAAAAATGTGACAGTGTTTAAGGGATAAAACTAATGACTTGCGATTCTCAGCAAGAGTGAATTTCGGTATGAGCCCGAGGAGAGACTTCCCTACAACAGGAGAAACAGATGAGAGCTAGGACTGTCGTGTGCGGGCTCAGCGCCTCTCGGAGTAGTAACGCGACGGCCCTCGAAGCACACGCTTTACTAAGAGACCAAGTGGCCCTCCTCTGCGTCCAGCCTAGCCTCTTCCGACAGGCCGGGCACTGAGTCGGGTGCTAGAGGTTTAAAAGCAAGCAAGCAGCAATGTGCCACTATTTCATGTCTCGAGTGTTGAATTAAATGGTCACCAGCTTAAAAAAAATTTGACAAGCTAGAGCGTATTTCAAGAAAACTCTCCCACACAGCAAGGAGTCTTGAAGCAGCTGGAAGCAGAGACGTTGCCTTCCAGGGAGGAAAGTTGACGGGGTTGCACGGTGGACCTCTAAACGCTGGGTCCCTTGGAGTGCCATGGGGGGCCTTTACTCCGTGCCGTTCCCCAAGGGACACCTGTTCTGATGTCTGGACGTTTAAGGAAAGCGCCTTCAATGCAGTGGAGGGAGAACGCCACCTGAGCAGGTTATGAGTGAGGTCTTGGACCCCCACACCGCCAAATTTCCACCAAACCCGAGCCATGGCTTTGGAAGGGACGAGATGTGTGCGTGGACTTACTTTTCTAGAACTCATCCAAGAAGCTCATTGCTTCTCTCAAGTATCTTTGCAATTAATCGAGAATTTCAACCATGATCTGAGACTGAAGGTTGGACTTCCATAGAGAAGTTCTGGATGACTTGGGGGGAGTACAGTGTTCTGAACAGTCTTGCTGTCACAGATGGTTCCTGGGCGTATGTCTCTGCTCCTGGACCCCTGCGTTCTCGCTGCGTGTTCCTCATCGAACATGGCTCGAGCTTACCCCTTGCTGGGGGTACGTCTCGGCGTCACGTGGCCCATGTTCACCGCCTGGACTCAGGGAGGGCTGTTTGCGCCCCGGGCAATGCTGCGACCCAAGTCGGGGCCATGCAGACTCTCTGGTCTTCGCTCATCCCCGAGGTAACTGTCTTGCTTAGATCCGATCGAGTTCACGTTGGACAGATCGCTGGGTCCTGTCAGGACTCTGAACAGTTCCATCCTAAAAGCAACAAGAATCCATCTTTGCTGTGGGACTTACATTGAGTTCAGGAAATTATGTTAGTGTAGAAAGCACACACATTTCTTATCTTATTTGGTATATAAGCTTTTCAGAAGATTATGGCTCTGGGAAAATGAAATAAATGTCACAAAACAGCTCCCCTAAGGAAAAAGTCCTCATCATTTTGTTTTTCAAACAAAAAATAAATATACTCTTCATGGTTACTTGTAAGAGCAAAATTAATATTCATCTACTTTAAATGGGTTTTTAACAAATTCTCAAGGCTCGGAATGTACAGGAGATTGAAATGGCTTATGTGGAAATAGGACCCCGTCTCCGGGGGTCGGGAAGAAGTACAGTAAATGTGTGTGTTTACATAGTGCTTCCACCAAAAATGCTGGTTTGGAACATTCTGGAATACTGACATTCCAGTGGAAATTCCTTGCTCCACATTCATTAGGGGCAGCGTGAAGGACTGCTTACATTCTGCATGTTTTCCCCCTTTCCCAGAACATTTCTTTCCTTTGTTTGTTTTTATACTTCACGGGATGTTCCTTTTTCCAAGGTGTGGTGTGTGGGGGGCGGGCGTGGGGCTCGGGAGGAACCCGGAGGTGCAAGCGGCGGCTTGGCGGTGGCCCCTGCCCTTTCCCGCCCCGCGGAGATCAGGGAGAGCTGGTGTCCCGCACTCCGTTCTGCCCGGCGGCTCGGGCTCCCGCCCGCCACCGTCCTGGGTCTCGTGTGACGTGTGTCCTCCTAACAGCTCAGGGCACTGGCTGGACACTCGACTTTGTTCTTTGTCGCTTCCGTGAGCCCTGCGCCTCTTCACGTGGAAACAATTCACATGACTTCATCACGTAGGCAAATTTCAGGGACTAAGATAGGTTTCCTCTTCCTAAGTACTTACGTTTTGAGGTACGTGCCCCCATCTGCAGCAGCAAAGTCTGGTACGAACGGTGGCCACTTAGTGTGCTCTTGGACCTGCCAGGGAGACCGAATTACGCTGACAGGAGGTTCTAGTGGCACCACCATTTTCACGCACACCGGAAGGACAGCTGTTGTGTAGTTAGACGCACTTCTGAGTTCTGCGATGTGCTTAGCACTGGGGGATTTCTGTCCTCAGCGTCCGCTGGAGACGTGGCAGGCCGCGGAAAGTACAGCGGTCCCCCGGTCCTCGCACGTTAACCACGTCCGTAAGTGATGAGTGCCCTCAGCCACACTGAGATGTGTAGCAACGTCTCCAACCAGGGTCAAAAGCTTTTTATGAGTGAGGACAGTGCCCCCGCTGAGGCCCCTGGGTGCCTGGGAATAAGCCCTTCCCGCAGGGGCGTGGGGCCCGGGGGGGTGCGTGGGCCCCACGTTCTTGCAGACGGCTGTAGTGTCAGACAGGAAGCCAAGTAGACTTCTTGTACCCAAGGGCTTGGAACTGGGGAAATGAGGGATGGGCAGGTGGGCAGGACCCAGGAGCGAGCACATCTGGCCATTTTGGGTTTGGTCACCCTTGTGACACGGCACTGGAGCATCTCGTTGGCCGTTACCGGCACCAAATGTAATGACCTTGGGTCTGGGCCACCCGGAGCCAAGACCAGAGCGCCGGCACAGACACGGTGGGATGTAAGATGCTGTGGCTCTCTCTCTCCACTGGGGACTCCAGCCATTTCTCCCGTGAGCTGGCTCTGCCTGCGCTGAATTCCACCGACTGTGAGGCCCAGTCTTCTTGAGATGGGTTTGGCGGGAAAGTGAACACAGCCGTCACTTCAGAGTCCAGGGTGTGGAAGGTGCTGAGGACGGACAGTGGACACGGGCGCTCTCCTTGACTCCCTGTCCATCCTCCAGGCACAGTGCTCGACCTGGCGGCTGGCGATTGGTTGCACAGGCCTCGTGGCTGGGCCTGGCCACACGGTGCTCGTCACTTCCAGTCCAGGTGTGTGACGGCCAGTGTGGAACCACGGCCACACTCTGAGGGATGGCTGCTGAGCCCTACCTGCCCACGGGGGTGCATTGGCAGGAAGGCCGTGACCAAACACCCAGGGATAAGCTGGCGGAGGATGGTAGCCCCGGCTACCCCATAGTCCCAGGACAGAGGGAGGGCGAGGGCATTCGCAGGGCACACGGGTCCCTGTTGGCCACATTTGACAGGGTCCCCAAAACAAAGGAGCAAAAACATGGAATGAATAAAGCCAGAGACCGGTTTGTGAGCAGGGATCACAGGGAGCAGAGAGATCCCGGAGTCTGGGGATTTGGTCGGGGGAGTCTACGGGTTTTCTTTTTCTTTTCTTTCCTTCTCTTTCTTTTCTTTCTTTCTCTCCTTCTTTCTTCCTTCCTTCCTTTCTTTCTTTCTCTCTTTCTTTCTTTCTAAGATATTATTATTTGACAGAGAGTAAGAGACAGAGAGCACAAGCAGGGGAGCAGCAGAGGCAGAGGGAGAAGCAGACTCCTGGCTGAGCAGGGAGCCTGATGCAGGGCTCCATCCCAGGACCCTGGGATCATGACCTGAGCTGAGGCAGACGCTCAGCTGACTGAGCCCCCGGCTGCCCCGGGACTACTGGTTTTCAAATGCAAACGCTCAAAGTTGAAAGAAGGAGGTGATGAAACACAAGAAGGAGGGCCCTTGAGAGGCACGGAGCCATGGGCACGCGGGTGTCACTCCCGCCCTGGAAACCCGAGGGGATCAGGACATCCCAGGCGAATGACAGTGACGCATCTATGTGGGTACATGCGCACAGAGGGGTGTGTGCAGGTATCCCCTGCATTTCCAATTTCATGAAATGCCACTTTGCTTTCAGGAAGGACCTACTTTAGTACCTGTTTTTGCTAACCTAAGGAAATCTGAAGAGGGTTTTTGTTTTTACAAAAAAAGGCAAACGAAGGAAAAGACCATTCAGCATTGGTGGGCAGCGGGCTCGCTAGCGGACACGGAGGCCACGCAGGCCACACTCGCGGAGCAGGAGCTGCTGACCTGCCCCCCACCACGGGGGCCACAGCAGCATCCCTGCCTCCAGCCCCCAGAGCGCTGGGCCCTGTCCATGTGCATCCGGCTTCATCGCCGTGGGTTCTGTGTGTCCATCAGCCGGACGTGTCCTAAGGTATCAGAAAAACTGAAGACCGATTACACTTTGGGGCTGGGAATGCTCCAGGACTTTTCATATAAATGAATGGCAATGGCTGCTCTGTTCTGGTCATTCTGGCTCTCAAAGCTTGCTCGGGGAGGCTCTGCACAGGGAGAGGCAACGCCATGTACTCACGCGAATGTGCACGTGTGTGTGAGTATGTCTGTCTATGCACTCGCTGTTCTGACTTACAGAAGACAGTGCCCATACGCCCCCCCGCCTCCCCCGCTGCTCCCGTCCTGTGGGGCCGTGACAGCTTCGACATCGACCCCACGGCTATCGATGAAAGCTCTGTCGTTTCCTCGGTGGTCCGCTCGCATCCCGGGTCCAGCAGGGCCGCACAGGGCAGGTGGCTCCAGGTCATGTGTCCCACGCTGTGTCCCAGGCCCTCAACGCTGCTCAAGAGTTAGGGCGGGTGGTCCGATGGGGGGAGTTCTCGCCTCTGCGGTTCCGACAACGAGAGGAGGGTCCGTTGCGCAGCTCCAACGCTGGGTTCGTCCACCCTCCCTTCCGTCAGGTACGTCCGTGCGTGGAGTGGTGACAGCTTCTTAGAGCGTTGACCCCATTATCCCGGGGTGCTGGGTCTCCCCCTTGTTCGGGCACTGACTCCGACATCGAGGCAACTGTCCCAAGTCCTTTCCGGGTAGACTTCGCACTGCGTCTCCCCAGCCTTCTCCCTCCGTGCTCACACTCGGAGGCTCTTACAAGAAGCAGGTAGCTCGGGCTTTCCCCATTTCATCCAGTCTGATGATCTGTGCCTTTTCACTGATGTGTTGGGAATATCCACGTTCTCGATTATTACTTACGTGACGGTACGAAACCTCCCGCCTCCCCACTCCAGCCTGCGCTCTGCCTCCTTCTTCCTGCTCTTTCTGCACTCCGCTGGGTTCTGCTGAGTCTGCTTTGCTGACTTCTCACTGGCCTCGGGGGGTCTACCTCTCCTGGTTGTCCAGGGAGTCACAGCGAGGGTTAGTCTGAGCGGCCCACACTGACGCTTTTCAGTGTCTGTCTCCTCTGAGTCATCCTCATCTTGGGTTCCCAACCTCCTCATCCCCCTGCCTCACGGCTGGTGCACACATGCCCTGTGAGATCCACCTCTCCTCCCTGCCCAGAATAGGGCTCTGGTGGACAAGGCCCCCTTCTGTGCCCGGCGGTATATCACGGCCTCCTCCTTCCTGCTGGACTCAGACCCACGGCTGACACAAGCCAGAGAACAGCCGTCAGTCGTCAGCCATCCTGGAGCCTCCCACGCCCCTTCCCCTGCACAGCCACTCCCCAGACTCTGGACGGCTACGATGCAGGTGTCCTCTCGCTGGAGCACAGAGCAGGCGGAGGGCTCACCGCAGCTGCTTCTGTCCCTTCCAGTTGTGGTCGCACGCAGTGGGAGGGCACATGGTGCCTGCTGAGAGCACATGGGGAAGGGCCGCCCGTTGCTATGGCCACCATCGCCCCAGCTGGTCTGTGAGGCCCTGCAGCCCCACGCCTAGGGGTTCACTGAGCCTCAGCCCCTCGGAACCCATGTGTTCTGGGCCCTTCCAACGTCAAGAGGACTGGGAGCGTTCCCTGGGCCCTCCCTGGCTCTGGAGAAGGTGCCAGATGCGTATCCCAGGGCTAGTGAGGGGCCCAGTGAGAGGCCCATGGCGGGGGAGTCCCCTCGCACCGGGTTGGGTCTGAGGAAGGATTTGGGAGCTTCTATTTGCATGAGATGCTTCTGACGGTCTTGTCAGCTCTGGTTCTACAGTTAATTAGCAGGAGACTGGAGGGTCTTCAGTATTTTTTTTTTTTTTTTTTTTAGTGTTTGTATTTTTATAAATTTCAATGCAGTGTAGTTCTGTGGGCCATTTTTAACCCATGAAAAGTACTCATAACGGAACACTAACTTCCTGTTTGAGGAGACATGAAGTGTGAAAAGCCTCAGCGTTAAGGATGCCAAGTCAAAAATTAATTTATTCTGGGAGAAGAGCATGGATCGGCAGGATGCAGACGGGACAGCGTGATGGAGTCCCTCTGGGTCTAAGGTCTGCTTTTCTGTGCTTGTGCTTCCAGAACCCTCTTGCGACTGGATAACGAGAAAACTGCATCATCATATCGGAATTGCTTTTCTGTAATACCCTTTAGGAGCCACCAGTGGTGATACGCTTTACATCATATGGTGTGAATTCCAAACACAAGTAACTTGATGGGTTTTTATCTGTTAAATTGAAGAAATTGAGCTAAATATACTTTTAGTTTTACACAATGTGGAAAATCTGAACGTATCTCCTGATGTTACATACAGAAAAAATAGGAAAGTGCAAGAGATACATAGTTTCCAAAGGTTTTGTTTTGTTTATTCTTAGTTGGATGCGTGTCTGACAAAACACAATGACCTCTATATATTAGTATTTACTTTTGTTACTGTCTGATCTTATATAATGCAACACAAGCACTCTGCCTTAACTATTTCCAAAGAATCTAGTTAAAACATGTCTTCACATGCATCAGGATGCTCAAAGTTACCCACGAATTTTGGGAGGGTGTTGGGAAGGCCAGGAGGAAGGGCACCTTGCCCAGGAATTGGTTCTAGCTGCACGTACTTCCAGCTGTCTGTGAAACAACAGGATGATTCCTGGAAGTATGTGAGTTTAACATGCTTATCATTTTAAGTTAAAACAAACCCATTTTAGGATTCGTGAGAGTAGTGCATATTACTTCTTCTACGTCTCTGCGAATCACGCAGGAGTGGTGCAGAACGCTGTCTGTCCTTCTGGAAGGGACATGCGCACCCCTCATGCACATGCCGTTGGGCGAAGTCTGTCAAACACGTGAGGCGGGGCCCGAGGCAGCTCCCGCGTTCTGGGCATAGCTTGGCCCCCGATGCTGTCCAGAAACCCCTTAGTGGTGCAAAGTCCCCGGCACGAAGCTCCAAGGACATGCTGTCCCACCTGCTTCCCGGCATCTGCCCTCGGCCCCACAGATGTGCACCCAGCCTGCAGGTCCACGCGGGTCCCGTGACTGTGTTCTGAGCACCTGACACACATGCTCGACCCGCCCCCTCACCTCCTGTTCTGGAAAATGTCCATCCATCCTTTAACACATCACGCAGCTGTCACTTCCCCCACGGGAGGCAGTGACACAGGACCGTGGTGCCCTCGGCACCGGGTTCCCACTTTCTCCAGACTGCTGCTCCTGGAGCTTCTCCCAGCGGCCAGGGAAGGGGCGTGAGGTGCCGGAGATGGAAAGCCCCAGCCGGCCGGATTCTCTGCACGAGCGTGTGAGAACTCACTTCTCCCAGCATCACGTCAGCGTGCGGAGGGCTCACGTTTCCCCAGGAGGACCCCGTGTGTGCAGGCACAGACGTGCGCCCGCAGGGCCCACATCCACAGCTGGGACTCAGACTCCGCTGGGAGTGGGAGATCCATCTCCTGATGGAGCGCACGGAAGGCGTGTGAGGACGTGGGGGGGTTGTGGGGTCAGGGGGGCTTGCCTGGGATGGAGCCGAGCGGCCGAGAGCACTGGGACTAACACTCTGGAGCAGGTGTAGACGCCACACACACAGCCTGTCCTCTGCCTCGTAGACAGACAGACGGCCGCCCCGTCTGTGCCCCGCTGGGGTTTTAAAGGAGCTTCTCTGTGGTGCTGCCTCACCCCCAGCTCACAAGCACACGTCCCAGCAGAAGGGGCTACGTCCACGTCTCCGCAGGGATGGCGTCGACTCCAAATAACAGAACCACCGGAGCGTCCACCTAGCGGGGAACCCAGAAGTCAGGAGTCAGGGGGACGTCAGCCCGTGCTGGTACTGGCTCTTTCTGGATCCCTGCCCCCGCTATCCACCCCCTGCATCCCCCAGCCCCGCTACCCACCCCTGCACCCCTCCCCCAGTGGCCCCCTGCATTCTCACAGCTGAGCACGGCTGGTCCATTTCCAGGTGCGGAGGAGAAAGGACAAGCACAAAACGCAACGCCCTTGAATTCATCCCAGGAAAACCAGAGCCTTCTAAGGGGTCACGTCCTACTTATCACCAGCAGAAACATGCCAAATCCCTGTCCCTAGCTGCAAGAGAAGCTTGGAAATTTAAGTTATTTAATTTCATTTTTTTTTTTTTTTACCCTGGGCACAAGGATGAACCTAACAGAAAGAGGCTTGATTGGGAAGGAGCAAGAATGTATGCTCTGTGCTGCGAGCCTTTCAGGGCATGGGAATCGTCCCTCACTCGGTCCATGACCCGTACAGGCCCCTCCGTCCCATCCAGAGACCCTCACAAGGGCTCCTGTTTGCCAACTGTGCAATGTGGCTGTCACTGCTGCTCCCAAAAGTGGCCTCTTCCTTCGGCTCCCGTGACCATCATCCTGATTTCCTTGACCCTTCAGCCTCCCTCGAGGTTATGAAATGCTGGGGTCTCTCCAGTCTCTGCCCACCTGCCATGTCCACGCTTGAGCATCGACTTGCTGACGACTCTCCGCCCAGCCCAGACCTCCGCTCTCGTCTCCGGAGCCACGCGTGCGGCTGGATGCCGGAGCTTTCCCCCTGATTCTCGCAAAGACGCCGCCCACACGGAAAACACGTCTCCCACTCCCCCAACAAGCCAACTCGTGCAAGCTCTAGTGTTTCTCTCAGATCCCGGCCCCCGATCTGTTGAGCAGTGCAAGCCGGAGGCGTAGCGGCCCGTGCCCACCCCTCCCACGTCTGCGAGCTCCCGCCATGCCAGCGGGGTCCTGCCTCCGGGGAACCTTCCGACACCCACCGTCGGAAACACCCACCGTTGGACACCGGGGAAACACAGAGATGGCCAGCAAGGCGTGCCTGTCCGCAGGCCCCGAGGCAGCCACACTCCCACTGTCCTGCCCACCGAGGCAGCGGCTGCAGGGGCCTCTCAGCCATGTGCCCCCCGTTCCCACAGCCCTGCCCCGTCCACGCCGTGTTTCTGCACTTTCTGTGCACGGCTGGTCAGAAAGCAAGACGGGAGGAGGCGTGAGGCGCAGGGCAGGTGAGTCACAGGGAGGCTGCCAGGGCAGGACGGGAGCTTGCCACCCCACCCCCCACAGTGCCCTGAGCTGCCTCTGGGTTTTTGCTCGCGTTTGTGGAGCTGGTCCTTGTAACACCTCTGAGACGCTGGGGCCAGAGGCCGCGCCTGGGCAGGTGCACTGGTCTCAGAGGAAAATTTCTACCTGCCACCAGAATCGGCCAAAGTGTGTCTTTTTCTCAGAAAACTCAGCTGTAGGAGCGCCTGGGGCCTCAGTCGGTGAAGCATCTGCCTTCACCTCAGGTCATGATCCCAGGATCCTGGGACTGAGTACCGTGTCAGGCTCTCTGCTCAGCGGGAGTCTGTTTCTCCCTCTGCTGCTCCCCCTACTTGTGCTCTCTCTCCCTCCACCTCTCAAATAAATAAATAAAATCTTTAAAAAGAAGGGAAAGGAAGCTTGGCTCCATCTACCTGCAGAAACTCGGTAAGCCAGGGTTCAGTGTTTTTAAGCCGGCAAGGCTGCCCTCCGAGGCGGACCCCAGGGCCTCCTTCGTGCACGCTGTCCCCGCTTGGGCACCAGCTGTGGGGGGTCCCCGCCCGCACTCGTGGCACCTGCCTGCTGTCAGCCGGGCGGGCGCCCAGCTGCCTCATCAGAAAACTCGGCATTTTATTCCCCTCCTGGTTTTCTCTGAGGCCCTTTGTGTTAACAATCACCAGATGCGTTCAGCTGAGGCAGCCTCAGGGTGAGCTCCGCCTCGTGTCTCCGCTGGTTTTCCGTGACAACGGGGGAGGCGCAGGTCTCAGTGGCCCAGCAAAAGTCCCCTCTATCGGCGTGCCTCCGGGGAGTGCGTCTAGGTCCCATCTTCCCTTCGTCCGAGGCGCCGGCCACGTCAAAGACATTCGTGCTAGACACGAAACCCAAGATGCGTTTCTGTGGCTCCTCTGAACAGGGGCCCTGCCGTGCTCGCCGAGGTCCCATGTGTCCCCTGAGCGTCGGAGGGAGCGGGCTGCGGTCCCGTGGTGTCAGCTCGCCCAGGGCCATTTTGCAGACTGTTCTTTTGTGCACCAATATTGACTTCCCTGTTAGATTTCGGTGGACTTCTTCATGGAAAGCAGGTGGTAAATTTTAGTGAGTGTTTATTGGACAGTCGCTGGGTAGCAAATAGCCCCACACAATGGACCCCTTGTGCTTGGCCTCCTCACGGGCTTCGTCTCCCTGGCGTTTGACCCTGAGCCAAAGCGCACTTCCTGCCGCCAACTCAGGTCTGCAGGCCAAGGGGGTGTTTCTTCCGACTCCACCGTGCTGGGCAGCCCTCGCTCAGGTTCCAGGTGCCCGATAGGTTTTCCTTATTCATTTTTCCTGAATCCACCAAGACCGACGTCCCCTCAGGAGGAATGAGAAGCCTCCAGGACTGACCCGTGCTGCCCTTGCCTGGGTCTGTGAGGACAGGCGAGCAAGAGACAAATGGACACCTCGGAGGCCAGTGTCTCACCGACTGGCGGTTAGTCCCCCCGTGGGCATATGATCTCACAGAGACAAAGCGAATTTGACAGACAAGCTCTTCTGAGCAAACACTCGATAGGAAAACTACAAAGGCTTAATAAGTGCACGTGTGGCGGTTGCGTGACTCGTGTCGAAACTGGCCCAGGCCAGAGGCCAAGGCCACCCTGGACAGCAGGGTCTGCGGCCTATCAGTGTCACTTGATACATCCCCTTAATCTTGTCCTTAAAAACACACTGACTTCTATCTCTTCTGAGCATGCTTCTTCCCAGAAGTACGGTCCAGTGACCCCAGCGACCGCCGGCACCGATGGAATAGGCCCGTCTGCTCCCGAGCCGGTGAGTCATTTTCTCCCCGTGTAACATATGCGAGGACCGAGGCCTCGGGACAGACTTCCCCGAGCCCGGACGGCAGCGTGGGCGCGGGGATCTCAGGCTCCAGGGTCTGGCCATGAGGCTGTGCCCATAGTGGCCCCGCTCTCCTGTAGCCCCCAGGGTCCGTGGTGAGGGCAGACCACGTAGTTTTCTGAGTCTGCAGTGCAGCCATTACCGAGGGTCGAGAGGAAGAATTCTGGAAGGCAGGCGCTGGGATCTCTTGGTCAGCTTCCAGAGATTTCGTAGCTACAGTGTATTTATGAAGGCCCATGGCGATGGTCAGGATTCCAGCTAGGGGTGTGGAGAACTCCGCGTGACCCCGTCCCTCGATGCTGCCTTACTCAGCGGCACCCGTTCTGGGGCTGGTGCGTCATCACCGGATCTGCACGGAGAGGCCCCAGGATCACGTTACTTGGTCGGGGCCACCCAGCGCTCTGGGGGCGGGGTGGGGCCGGGGGGGCCACCCTACTCCCGGGGTCCGGTCTGTGCCGGCTGTGACAGGCAATCTGGCGCTCAAAGCTCATTCTGGAATGTGGTTTCACCATTGCTTGAAGCTCTCCCCTTCAAGATCTGGTTTGCATCGCTTCTCAAATGCAAACTTTTAAATAAAAAAATCATCTGGTGTCAGGTCCTCTCGTCTGTGTCTGTTCCTCATGCGACGTGTCCGCGCAGAAGAGGCAGGTAGAGGCCAGGTCCGCTGTGGTCGCGCTGGACTTGGCGGATTCGGGATAGCGCTCTGCTTGCTGGCAGGAGGGAAGGCAGGGGTGGCTCTGGGGTCCCGGCCGCTCCCTGGCTCCGGTCAGAGGTCCCTGCTCGAGATGGCCCCCGCGCCCTGCAGGGACCACATCCAACACCACCATGCTCTTGGAGCCGGGGACGCATCCTCTCGTCTTTTACCTGGTGAGCAGGTGACTCACCTGTGCTTCTGGGGGGACGTGGCTCTTCAAAGGGATGCGTGCAGAGTCCGAGGGCAAACCACCGTGCCCCCACGAATTCCCTTTTTCCTTCTGATTTTTAAAGTTCTTAAATTGACATTTGGCCTGGGCATACACGCCCTGTGTTGGGGGTGTGGCCACGTGCTCCGTGTCCTGACCACGGTGTAGAATGTTCCGTCTCCGGAAAGTTCTGCCACTCGTCCCCGTCAGCACCCTCTCCTCAGACCCCAAGGGGACCACACTGTGGCCGTCGCCCAGCTCTGTCGTGTGTGTCACTCCCGGAGGGGGGAGGACTCAGCACACACACACCCCTGCCCCCGCCGTGGCCGGGCGTCTGTCTCCGAGCGTCGTGTGCGAGCCTCACCCTGGCGGCCGGTGGGACTCGGACGCAGCTCCCTCGTGATGCTTGTGCCATTCTCTTGGGTGGATGTGCCCAACTGCTCCCATTTCCCGTCACGACATCACGCCTCATTCTAGTTTGGGAATCCTACGAATGAAGCGGACGTAAACACGGACACATCTCTTGATGGGGAGATGCGCTCATTTTGGGGACGATTGTGTTGATTTTCTATCACTGTGTAACCATCACTGCAAACACCGTGGGTGTCTGTCACCCCGTGGTTGCCATGAGTCAGACGTCGGCTGAGCCCAGCTGGTCCTCTGCTCGGTGTCAAGGCCACAGTCAAGGTGCCAGCAGGCCACGACCTCTCTGGAGCTCAGGGCACCCAGGCTGTGTGGCAGTCATTCACCAGGCCCTAGAAGCAGGGGACAGGTCCCCAGGGGCTACCCAGAGCCCCTGCCATGAGGCCCTCACCTCAGCTTGCTTCCTCATGGCCGGCAGGAAAGCTCCCCCATCTGAGGAGACGGAGCCATCCCAGTGTCCCGTCAGGATGGACCTCTGCCTTTGCCACGCAGCACCGCCTGGGGGAGTGGCGTCCATCCCCTCTGACAAATGACATGGCGGGAAGCAAGTCACAAGTCCAGGACACTCGCAGAGAAAGTTACACCAAGAGGTTAGCACCTCCTGGAAGAGCAGGGAGGTCCCCGGCGTCTGCCCACCTTGAGAGGGTTGTCAGGGTGGCCCACGTTTTGCTTCAGTAGCGCACTGACTTCCGACCCTGCTGGCAGGGCTCCAGGTCCCAGCGGTCCCCGCCTCGACCGATGCTGACGTGACGTTGGGATGCTGTCAATGCACCCGCCGGTGCACACGTTGGGGTTGCTGCCGATCTAGGGCTGAAAGCTCGGCTCCCTGTCATTTCCTGGGGAGGCGATGGCCGGCACATACGTGTGATGCCAGGCAATTCCCCCCCACGTGGTGGAGAACAGGTTGTTTTCAATCAGCCCTTACCCTGGGAGATAGACAAAGGCTAACCCTCTTGTGTGGCACTATTCCTCGCTACTCTTCGTAAAGACAGAGAGTGCAAACACAGATTACTGGAATTTATGAGTAAATTTACCAAGATCACACACCTCACAGTTGACGTACAGAATAAAGTGTGTTCATGTAAACCAACAATGTAAACACAGATGCAAAAAGAAAACTTAAATTTAGATGGTGCTAATATTTACAGAACGATAACAAATTTCAACAGGAAAAAGTCCAGTGAAGATGTACAAGAGTGGCACACGCGTGCACCCTCACACATGCACACGCTCACACGTGCACACGCACACATGCACACACAGTCACTGAGAGGGGCTGAGAAGACAAAGCCTGGAGGCACACGTAAGGCTTGTGATCTAAAGCTTCGATGCAATCGCAGTCAACATGCAGACATATTTTTCTGTGAGAGCAGGGGACTGTGACATGCCTGTGGACGTGCAAAGGCACAAGGGCCCTGAGCATCTCAAACAAGCAAAACCAGGAAGGACTTACTTTGCGCTGTACTGAGACGTACTACACACACGCGGTTCCTAACACCCTGTGGGGTTTGCACAGGAACAGGCCAGAGAAGGCCAAGCGAGGAAACACACCCATGCACATCTGAGTGCTGATTTATTAAAAAGGCAAAGTAAGGCAAAGGCAAAAAAAAAGGCAAAGTGTGGATGGTTTGGTGATACACACGAACAATACAAGGTTTGGCCCTCACCGAGATCACACCGCAAGCATAGTTTCTGACGACGTGTCTGCGGTGTAGGCGAGCATGTCTGGGAGCTGGCGGCAGGCAGGGTTTCTTCCAACAGACATACGGAATGTGAACTCCGACCGGAAAGACGACACACTGGTTAATGTAAGAATTATTGACTTTATTCATCAAGGAAAACCCGCCCGTAGGACAGAGAGCTTGTCCATCCCACATCCTCTGTCTTGCCTCCCACCATCCGACCAGGACTTATGTGGGGTTCGTAGGAAAACCCCTACATGCAATTACGCAAGACAGAAGATGTGGGATGGACAAGCTCTCTGATCACCCCAATAAACCGCGGCGATGTGCCTGCGCCCCCAGGGCACCCCCTGTGGGGAACAGGCCCTGAATTCTGCAGAACTGCCGGGAGTCCGTTCCCAAGGGCTCGGGCTCGTGCCCCAAGCCTGGCCAGTTCACCTTCAGGGAAACACCTGCCTTAGGAGGGGGACTGCAGACACTCTTCCTCCTGCCAGAACTCAGTTTCAAGTAGTTTACTTAAGGCGCGTCCCCCAGGTACCGCATGCAGGAAAGCGACCTAACATTGTGTGCTGAGTGTATGTCCAAAAGAACAACTGAGTGTGGGAAAAATGGTTAAGAACAAACGAAATGCCCCCAGGAGAGGCCAATAATGGATGGGATGTGATGCTGGAAAAGGCCAGGCAAGGACAGGATTTCAGGGGGAGACTCGGCCTCGGCCTGACGGATCAGAGATGCCAAGGGGGTCAGGGCCGTGAGCTCCTGTGGGGTCGGTCCCCGTGCAGGCCTCCCAGGAACCTTGCCTCCTATGGTTTGCCAGGAGACCTATGCCTCCTATGGTCTCCCCAGGAGACCCCCGGAAAAAGTCCTTTCACAGCCTGACTCTGGGGCTGGGATCTGCAGAATCGGGGAGCAGTCCTGGGACCCTCAAGCCTCCTGGAAGCAGAGCCAAGATGGGAGCCAATGTGAGAGGAGGCCTGTGTGGGGCAAGCGAGGCAGGGTCCTGGAAAGACCTTGGCACAGAGATGTCGGCCACAGAGGAAGGACGGGGAGAGGAGGCAGTGGGTTGGCAATGCCGTTCGTGCTGAAGCCACAGGCGGGGGATGGGGGACGCCATGGTGCCCTGTGGGGCCATGACAGGGCCGCGCTGCCTTAGACCTCAGGCACAGTCAAGCAGCATCTCCTGGAAGGCAGGGCCCTGATTGGATGCGGCGCTGGACTCTGGGGGCAGCAGCTGGGCCCTGGGGCAGGCGGACTGGCTGGCAATGAGTGTCTGGGGACGCGCGTGTTCACGGCCATGTAAGGGGCCACGGCGTGGCTGCACGGTCTGGCATAAGTGTGCGTGTCTCTGTGCCACAAGAAGTGACGTGTGCTCCCGCGTGTGCTGCCTGTCACGATGTGAGTGAGTGTCACAAAGGTCACAAAGGTCACGCTGCATGTGAGGGGCCACGCGGAAACGAAGTGGGTAAACCGACAACCCAGCCTGCGGTTCTAGCCACGAGGCTGCCGGATTGCCTTTGGGGAGCGCAGGGGAATAGGCAGTGGGGCCTTTTGGGGCGCCGACGGTACTCTGCTTCTAGTTACCGCCGCAGGGTTTCCAGGGTCTCAGCAACGGGCCTAAAACGGCAGCGGGTTTGTGCGTGAGTGTATCACACGTGGACCCCGCTCCCCTCCTTCTGTGACACTGAACATTCATGGCTCCTAATTCAGAGTCAGACAGAAGCCTTAAAATAATTTCTGCAAGCATGTCCTCTGCAAGCATGTACTTGGTCCCCCAAAGTACATGTTTCCTAAAAACATTACTCTGCCTGTTCAGGGGGTAAAGGACGTTGTAGCGCGCACGGGAGAGTCATGAGTCATGCTGCGGGCTGACCGACGATGGCCACGACGACAACGTTCAGCGGCAGGTGCCTGGTCTGTGCGGCCTGCAAGGTCTGGGGTGACCTGTGTCCGAGACAGGAGCCCGTGTCCCCTGTGTCGCCCTCTGTGGGCACAGCAGGCTTAGACACGAGGCCCCACGTGGCCCCAGGGTCCCCGAATCTCTTGTAGACCAGTGTTCCCTTCGGGCTGGCTCTGCCCGTAGGACCAGCAGCTCCTGACGTTGTATGTCCCGCCGCGTGGTCCTGTCAACCGCCTGGGGGCTGACTCACTGCCCACATCTCGGGCCACCCTGACCTCCACAAGACTCACGCTCAGCATCGGCTTCTTCCTGATGCCTTCAAAGCCTCGTTTTGGCCCACTGTTTTCTTGATGACCACGTTCCTCTAGAGTCACCAGCAGGAGAGGAATCACTGGAATTAGTTTCCTTGAAGGGACACCAGTTTGGCACCTGCTAACTCTGAAAACATCCTTCAGAGAATGACCTAAATTCTCCATTTATCTTCCTGTAAAACGCATTGGGAAACTGGCACTTGCTTCTCGTACTGGAAGCACACAGGACGGCTCACTTGTTGAGTTTCTGAGAGTGCGCAGGGCCGCACGGAGACGCGGAGACCACCTCCCTCCGCTGCTCGTGGGAAGGCACCCTGTCCTCCCTCCGCTGCTCGTGGGAAGGCACCCTGTCCTCTCTCCCGTGCAGCACGGACACCGACAGGCGTGCCTGCCTCTGCACTCTGGAGACACAGCCCCTGGGACACCATCAACGGGCAGAGGCAGAGTGGAGAATCCTCTGGAAATCTTCCTCAGCATCATCACACCCTTTTCTGGGTTATTCAGCCAGTCATCCTTGGTGAGTCTCAACTCTACGCACAGCTTGGAAATGAGCACCACAGAGAGATGAACAGTGAACACACACTCCCCAGCACGCGACCGCTCGCCCAGAACACTAGGGGCCAAATGTGCTTTCTGGATACTTCTTCTTTCTTGTTCCTTCTTCTTCGAGGTGCGTGGGTGACTTGTGGAGAGCAGACATGAGAGTGGACCCAAGCTTCCCTCCTCTTCCCACAGTTTTTGCTCATTCCTCCAGAGAACTACCCAAAACTTGCAGGTGGGTCCATGGGCACGTACTCCATTGAGAACTTCCAAAATTATGCAAAACAGAAAACAAAAAACAAAAAAACTAAAAAACCTAACCCATTCCTTGCTGCCTGGGAACTACAAGGAAAGGTAAATTATCTCTAATTCCCAGTGCTGACACTCTGCCTTCACACACATGCTATGTGCACAAAAAGATGCGATTGATTTTCAAAACTTAGGAAGTGATATAAGTGGTAAGAATGGAGCTTTTAATGGGCTCTTTTGTCACTGTCTTAAAACCGTTTTGCCCGTTTTAAGTGCAATAACGCCATTCGAATGGGAAAGCATTAAATTTTGGCAAGTGGAACGTGGGGCAGACATGAGGGCAGGAGCAATTCAGGGGCGAGCTTGGACCACACTCTGTCCCTCAACATTGAACGTTAATCCTCGGCCATCTGCCAGGGCCACCAGCTTCTGTCAAGTGCTGGTCTTCGTGAGACTCCAGGAGGTACCCTTGCCTTTTCTACTCTGAATCTTTTCTTTTTTATTCTCTCAGTCTTTGCATAAGGAAACTTGGTGATCTTTCTAGATTTCTGTGAGGGGAAAAGGGATCAGATTTCAATGAAGTCATTGTGGGAACAGTACCATGTTGGCAGTGTTCAAGCCAAGCAAGTCGTCGCTGGTGCTGCACGGTGTGGTCTGAGCTTGCTGCTCTGTGGTGAAAGCATCTTTACCACGGGCAAGAACTTTCTGAGTCAATGGACGAGTGGATTCAGGTTCTCAGAGGGTCGAGCCATTCTCCTCTCTGAAAGCCCATCTCCTGAGGCTGATCTGGAAACTATAAAAGCTTATTTACCTTTTTTGAATCACTAAAGGTTGTTTCTTTTCTTTTTAAAATACTGAAGTATGATTGACATGCAGCGTGGTGTTCTACACACACAGTGAATGACACAGTGACTGAGCAGCTGCACACGGACTCAGTCCGGTCACAAGGGCAGTCCCCGTACAGTGTTATTAAGGTATGGCTGACTGTGTTCCCTGTGCTGTCCTTTTCATCCCCGTGACTTACTCATTTTATGACTGGAAGAATTTGTACCTCTTAATCCCCTGTATCTACCTCACCCCTTCCCCCTCCCACTGCCCCTCTGCAAACCACCCATTTGTTCTCTGTGTTCAGAGCCTTTTGTTTGATTGTTCGTTTTGTTTTTTAGATTCCACCTATGAGTAAGTCATACAGTATCTGTCCTTCTCTGACTTACTTCCCTTAGCATCACACCCTCTAGCTCTGTCCACATTGTCGCAGACATTAAGATCTCATGCTCTGTTACTGCTCTGTAGTATTCCCAGGTAGCTGTAGACACATCTTTACCACTCATCTATCGATGGACACTTGGGCTGCTTGCATTTCTTGGCTGTTGTAGACAAAGCTGCTATAAACATTGGGGTGAGTGTATCCCTTTGACTTAGCACTTTTGTATCCTTTAGGTAAATTCCCTTTGGTGTGATTACTGGATGGTGGGGTCGTCCTATTTTTAACATTTTGAGAATTTTCTGTCCTATCACACATGAATATGTGGGCATACATCTGATGACATTAAATTATGTTACTTTCTACAAATTTATTCAAATTTAAAAATAAAGTATTATTTGCATTAAAGTCCATATTGGGAAATGAGGATATAGAACAAAGTCATGCACATAGTAAGTGCTCAAATAAATATCAATATAAATATATCAGTATAAATAAATAAATATCACTGGATAAGTGTCAATTGGTTTTGCTTAAGAAAAACAACAACAACAACAAACCTGACAACACTGTAATAGCATTACACCTGCTGTTTCTAGCACTGCCCAGGCACCAGAGACCATTCTCCTATACCTGCAATCACTCCACGGCTCATATATCCAGTAAAATACAGACACTTGAGAGACAATCATAAATTATTTCTAGATTCTTGTGTACTAAAGTTTTCAGATAATTGGAATGGTGACGAATGATCAACATTTTAAATTTTATTTATTTCTTCCACTGCATGACCTAGAGATAATGCAAATAGAGAATTTTCTTTTTTTTAAAGAGCATAAATGTATGAATGTATTGGACTTCCTGACTAATAAAAATCTTACACTATTGAAAAAATACCAAAATTCAGACAGTTCATGTGCAGCTTTAATGTCTGAGAAATTACATTGCTGACCAAAAGAAGTAAAAAAAATTTGCTTTTGCAGTTTTCCTACACTGGTTTAAGGTTGTATAAGAAAGATGCACAAATATTTTGGACACAAAAAATGACATGGAATTACTGAGTCAAAGTTTAATGAAAAAAGTATCTGGAAGATATTATGCAGTAAAACAAGCTAGTTGTAAAAATCATAGAGCCTGTAATTTTATAGATATCCTGGAAAGAGTAAAGTTGAAGTCTTTCTGTTCCCTGAAATATTTATATTTGCAAAGTGTGTTTTATACAAATGAGTGCTCATCTAACTGACCATTACCCAGTTTAAATAATGGAAACATCATTCAGAAAAGTGTGAAGTGAGGACAGTGGCTGTCCATGAGAGGACGTTTGGAAAAAGCAAGTGGAAGAAATTTTAGAGGGGAGTAATGAGTGGGTTTAAGTAGATTTATATGAACAAATACTGCAAAAAACATAACCATAGGCACATAAGTACTAGTCTTTAAGGTTATGAGTTCAGCCAAGAATAAAGATGTAAAAAAAGAAATAAGAATCCTATCCCCAAATATACGAGTTTCCTTTTCCCAAAAAAGATAAAATATTCTTTGAAGTCAACATTCAAAATCACTACTACTATTAAATAATGTGTCTTCATATATTCTTGACCTTAAAGAGCTTTAAAGATGGATGATCAAGATGTTGCAAGAGAAAGCATATTTTTCAAAATGTACCTCTTCTTAAATAATAAAGGAATACAGTCTAGAAACATTTTTCTACCAGAATTTGAATAAAGAGATTCAGATAAACTCACACTAAAATGTGAAACTTCTATTTTTCTATTTTCCATCAACACTCTCCACTCCATTTCAAGCTCCTAAGGAAGACTCTGAGCTTGAGAGCCTGGGCACTGGCTTCAGAACCTATCTCCAAATTGGTAAGCAAACAATTCCAGGTTATTTCTTTTTTTAATTTTTTTATTTTTTTTTTAAAAGGGGGAAGCAGGCTCACTGAGAGCAGAGAGCCCGACACGGGGCTCGATCCCAGGACCCTGGGATCATGACCTGAGCCGAAGGCAGAGGCTTTAACCCACTGAGCCACCCAGGCGCCCCCAGGTTATTTCAATAATTGTTTAAAAATCATTGTAAGTACCATCCATTTAAGAAACAAGTTGCACCAAATCTCTACAATCTCTTTCACAGATAGAAGCAGAGGGAATGCTTTCTAACTCCTTGTATTAGGCCAGTTTTATTTTACTACCAAAACTGAAGACATTACAAGGAAAGACAACTGAAGACTAATAGCTCTCATGGACATAGACTTAAAAGTCCTCAACAAAATATTAGCAAATTGAGTTCAACAATGTATAAAAAAATTATACATCATGATCAAGTAGGATTCATCCATGATACACAGGGCTGGTCCAGCATTTGAAATCAATTAATGATCCATCACAACAACAGACTAAAAAGAAGAATCATATAAGTATATCAACAGAGACAGAAAAATCATTTGACAAAATCCAACATTGATTTATATAACAAAATTCTCTCAGTAAGCTAGAAATAGAGAGGGACTTCCTCAACCCGATAAAGAATACCTGCAAAAACCTATAGTTAACATCCTACTTAACGATTAGAAACTCGGGGCACCTGGGTGGCTCAGTGGGTTAAGCCTCTGCCTTTGGCTCAGGTCATGATCTCAGGGTCCTGGGATCGAGCCCCACATCGGGCTCTCTGCTCAGCAAGGAGCTTGCTTACCCCTCTCTCTTTCTGCCTCTCTGCCTACTTGTGATCTCTGGCTGTCAAATAAGTAAATAAAATCTTTAAAAAAAACAAATGATGAGAAACTCAAGGCTTTTGCACTAAGATCAGTACAAGGCAGGCATGGGAAGGAAACTAAAACGTGTCCCTGTAGATGATAACACTATCTACGTAGAAGATCTGGAAGAACTGAACACGCCCACCCTGTGAAAAGAAACCCTGAACTGATATGTGCTTATAACAAGGTTGTGAGACACAAGGGAATATATAAAGATCATTTACAAACAATGAGCAAATGGAATTTGAAATTTAAAAAAATATCAATTTACATGAACATTTCCTCAGAATGAAGTACTTAGGATACAACTAACAAAATATGTACATGATCTAAATGAGAAGAGCTACAAAACCAATAGGAATCTTTTTTATGTCAAAAAGTTTTCTAGTAAGAAAGCAATAAATAAATAAATAAATGCATAGAAAAACAGTGAGCTATTCCATGTTCATGGATAGGAATGTTCAATACAGTCAAGATGGCAGCCTTTCCCAAGTTGACCCATAGACTCCATGCAATCCCAGGAAAAACTTTAGCATAAATATCAATATTGAACAACTGATTCTAAAGTTTATATGGAGAGACACAGGATCCAGCATCCCAGCACAATACTGAAGGAGAAAAACAGAGGACAGATGCAACCTGACCTCAAGATTTACCACACACCTGCAGCAGTCCAAACAGTGTCATACTGGCAAAGGGATAGGTGAGGAGATCAAGGGAACAGAACAGAGATCAATGGAAGAGGACAGCGATCCCAATAGTACACCCCCATTCAACCCACTAAGTTTTGACAAAAGAGCAAAGGCAATATAATGGAGTAAGAGGAATTTTAACAGATGTGCTGAAGAAATGGACATCTGCACCTGAGGAAGTGGATCTAGATACAGACCTTACATCCTTTACAAAAATTAACTCAGAATGGATCGTAGACCTGAATGCAAACTGCAACACTATAAAATTCCCAGAAGATAATGTAAGTCAGTGTACATGGCCTTGGGTGTGGTGATGCTTTTTGAGATAGGACACCAAAGATGCAATCCGTGAAAGAAATGATTGATAAGCTAGACCTCATTAAAATTAAAAATGTATGTTCTGTGAAAGATAATCCCAGAAAAGCTAGAAGATAAGTCACAGGCTGAGAGAAAATAGCTGTAAAGACATGTCTGATAATGGATTATTATCCAAATTATGCATTGAACTCTCAAAACCCACCAACCAGAAAGCAAGCAACCTGATTATAAAATGGGTTCTGTGCCCCTGGGGCTAATAATACATTATATGTTAATAAAAAATAAAAAAGAATTTAAAAATGGGTTAAAATCTTAACAGGCACTTCACCAAAGAAGATGTGCAGATGAAAAACAAACACACACAGATGGTCCACTTCATGTGTTTTCAGGGAAATGCAAATTCATTTAGTGAACTTTCAAATAGTCAGACATGAACACACTGGAAACACCGAATGCAAGCACGCGTTTGGAACAACAGAAACGCTCCCTCGTTGCCGGAGGCCTTGCGAAACAGTGCAGCCCCTTGGAAAGACGGTGTGGTGGTTCCTTACAAAACGAAACACACTCTTGCCACGGGATCTAGCAACCCTGCTACTTGGAGCTGAAAACACGTCCACACAGCAACGTGCTCACAGGGGCGCACAGCAGCTGTATTCACAGCTGTCAAACTTGGGAGCAGCCAAGATGTCCTTCAGTAGGGGATGGGCAGATAAATGGTGGCTCACGCAGACAATAAACTGTTATTCAGGGCTAAAAAAAAGAAATGAACATATCAATCCGTAAAAGGACATTAAGGAGCCCTTGATCATATACTAAGTGGAAGAAGCCAGTTGGAAAAGGCTGCACACTCTGCGATTCCGACTATGTCACATTCTGAAAAAAGCAAAATGGTGGGGACAGCGAGAAGGTTGGTGGCTGTCAGAGGGTCAATATGCCAAGCAAGTGCATCTTTAAGACAGAGAACATGCTCCGAGTGACGGTACAATGAGGGACACATGTCATCATACATTTGTCCAAACCCACAGAAGTACCATATCTGAGAACCCTAAGGTCTGCTGTGGATTTGGGGTGACTATGACGTGTCCATGTAGGTCAGGGACCGCAGCTAAACATGTGCTCTGCTGGCGTATCGATGACAGAGGAGGCTGTGCGTGGGAGGGGGGGGTGTATGGGAACTTCCTGCACCTCTCTCCCAATTTTGTTAAAAACCTAAAAGTGTTCTAAAAAATGGAATCTTGAAAGAAATAACTTAAGTGACCAAAGATTTTGGATTAATACCTTATGCAAGAACTTGAAATAAAAAAGAATATTTGCTAAAAGCAAAAGACGTGATGCATCTAACCAGTGTTTGGAGAGTAAACAATTTTATATTGTTAGACATAATACAAAATTCAGAAAGAAGTGATGAAATCAGATGATTCAGCTCAGAAAAAATACGTTGTTTGGTTTATATCTTCTTTTCATCCGTCTGGGTCCCTGGGAAACAGACACCAAGTTAAGGTCAGAGGTGCAGACTGATCGGGGTTGAAGAGTGCAAAAGGGGAGGGTGGGGTGTGAGCATGCGGGAACTGCAGAAGGACTCAGGTGTGTGGGGGAGCAGGGTGGGGAAGGGGCTCTGCTGGAGGGAGCCTCAGATGCTTCTAGAATCCCCTTCACGGAGTGCCCTGGAAAGGTCTGTGCAATCTGTGGGGGTGACACGTGGGACGGAGGGATCCTCCGCCAATCCGGACCAGGGGGGGATGTGTGCTTCACATCTTTACTGTCCTGCCAAAATAGCCTCCTCACCGTGGAGTGTGGCCCCGGCCCCCCAGATCGGATGCAGGTCCGTCCTTCACTCTGTTTCTACAAAGTAAGCCGGCTGGAAATGATCCAGCTCCCGAGAGGCGCTCACAGAGATAGCAGATAGAGCCCTGCTGGGTGCTGTGATGGAGCAGAGCGGAGTGCGGGGTGCTGTGGGGGGGCAGGGTGCTCTGTGGACGGGGGGTCTGCGGGCTCAGGGCTCTCAGCTGCTGCCCGTGAGGGGGGCCCGGCGGGAGTGCTTCCCTGCTCCTTCTGAACAAGTTGGCCGACTCCAGGATTACCACGTTTTGTCCATTTCCTGCCCCAGAACTTGAATTCCATTTAAAATGAAATTACTTTAAAGTTAGTTCTTCAATAAATTTAGAAGAACGTAAAGTCTAAGAAAAATGAGTCTTTTTTTCCAACGACCGTCTGCAGTCTAAATCCAGGACCCAGACCGCAGAGCATGAATCAAACACTCGGATTACTTTAATCCTGATAGATGCCTGTCAAAGCTCCAGGGCCTCCTTATCCCTGATTTAAAAACATCTTTCAAGATGCTGAAAAAATCTAGTCTGCTCCTCACAGGGCGGCAGCTTGTGCTCCAGCTTCCAGAAAAAGAAATTTCAAGCCGGCGAAGGAGCCTGATTTAGGGAAAACCCGTGGGCTCCACCTTCTTTCATACGGTGGTTCAGAGCCCCATTTCCCATCTGTGCCGTCCAGATGTGCTGACTATGGAAAAACTGCACATGTGTCTCAGCAGGAGACCGTCTAAATACTCGGTTGTATCTTAGGAGAAAATAAAGGATTTTAAAAGACCGATTCTCAAATTTATGTCTTGGATATTGAACCAACAGGCAAAGCATTTTGTTGAAGAAAAATTAGATTAGATTTTCCTAGCGTCCTCTCGTTTCCTCCTGTTTCAGTGGAAACTCTCCCAGCAGCAAAGCCTTGTGTCATTAAGCAGGAGGGAGGCTGTGGAGCGTGTCCCAGGCCACCAGCTATCACCTGCCCCCGGGTACGTCCCCCGGTTGCCTGTTGACTTGGACAGAGCACGTCATGGCCGTTTTTGCAGGCTAAGAACTTAGATCCAGGAGATTGTCGAACTTGAAAGGAAACTCAGAGCTGCTTTCTTTTCAGCCGTCTCGTTGCTGCATAACTGTAGGGCAGAGGTCTAGCAGGAGTGTATTCGGCCCAATGTCAGCAGGCAGTGAGAAGGCAGAACGTCAGAAGGGCTCCGGATGATAGAGGCTCTAACGAAAGTCCCGATTTACCCGATTTTGTATAGTAATATACGGGAGAACCATAAAATTGAAGGGGCATACTAACGTGGGTAGATCAGTCCAAAAACGGATGTAAATTTATACCAGAAATTGATTTTATTAAGGTCAACATTAAAAAGAACAGAGAAAGATCAGACAACTCTCAGGAAAACTGACCAAACTTTGGCCACAAGCCGTAAGTTACACCTTCAAAACTGCATTTCACGTAGTCTGGGATTTTATGAAACGAAATCATATAAATGTACCAAAGGGAAGATCCATTGATATGCCTTTGGTGAACTTTTTGGGCATTAATCGGGCGTGCGTTCTCTGAGCTTCCCGGATCTGTGGTGTGTGACGTGAATGTGGAGACATCATTAGTCATTATTGTTTCAAACATTCTCTGTTCCTTCTCCCTTACCTTCGGGCGACCCCGCGATGCGTGTGGGATGTGCTCTTCGGTTCTTGTCCTCTTTGCTCTCTCTGTCGCTCGATGTCGGGGGTTTCCGCGGACCCCTTCTTCAGCTCAGAGACCTCTCCTCCGCGTGTCGGGCGGGCTGATAAGCCCATCACGGGCATTTTCATTCTGTTACAGTGTTTTGATCCCAGCACACTTTGGTTGTTTCTCAGGATTTCCATCTCTCTGCTGACACCGTCTGCCTGTGCGTGTACGTTGTTGACGCTCCCAGCACTCTCGGGGAGCTGACCTCAGTGCTCTAAACCCCCAGGCTGGGAACTCCGCTCTCCCGCCCGGCCAGGGCCTGACGCTGCCCCTCATCTTCACGTTGCGTTTTTTTGCCTCTGAGCGTGCCGGACATCTTGTGACCTGGAGGAGATCGGCGATGTGGTGCGGTGTGGGGCGGGGGGTGTCCTCCAATCCTGCGACGAGGGTCCGCGTTTCCCCTGTGAGCTGGGCGGGGTGTCTGGGGGCTGGAGGTGGGTATTTTCCCTCCCCAGGGAGGTCAGGCTCTGGCCGACCAGTTTTCCCTGAGGACAGGCTTGTTGGGAAGGAGCGTGCTCTGCTCTATTGCACATTGGCTTTTCGTCCCTCCCCACCGAAACCCTCTCTTCAGTTAGGAGTCCTCTGGGACAAAACCTGCAGGAGCCCGGGGCATAGGGGATCCTGGGTGCGTTCCCTCTGTTTCAGCCGCGTGGAACCCCCAGTAGTCGCCCGTCCCCACGCAGGTGTCCTGCCCAGCATGGGGTCCTGCTCTTGCGAACTGTGATTCCCTCTGCCTGCAGATCCCTCCAGTTTCGGGGGCGGTGGCTTGCCCGGGGACATCATTCCTCCTACAGATCCAAGGACAGCTGTTTACTTTCCAGTTGGCTCGGCTTTAACTTGCTGTCAGGATGGAGTGCGGACGTCCACGTGTACGCCAGACCAGAATGTGTGTGAACTTGAGGCCAGCATATCGGAGTGTACCACACGGCGACGGTAGTTCGCTGAGCTCGCTCTGTGCAAGCACCTGGTTACTAGGCACACCCCACATCCCTAAGGCAGGTGGTTGCGCCATGTTGTTTCAGAAGAAGATGCTGTGGTGTGGGGAACATCCCCGCTACTGACACACAGAAAGTGTATTAAGAGGCAGGAAAAGTGATCTTGCTGCGTAGAGGACAATATACATAAAACCCAGGTACATTTTCATGCCAGCCCCAAGAAGATAAAAGTTAAATATTTTAACCTGTTGTATTGATAACGTTATACTTAAAAACAGATGTGCAAAAGCTGCAAAGAAGAGAAGTATAAAACCATATTGTGTGACTAACGTGACCTGGCCAAAGGAAAGAGGCGCCACACACACGGGTTCCACGACACTCTCGTCAGGGGCTGATTCTCCCTCAGGCGGGTCTGTGACCTCAGCCGTCCCTCACATTCAGAGCTGAGTGTGTCGGCGTGGACTGAGAAGTCCATTCTCAGATGGGGTGGCAGTGCGAGAGGTCAGCATCCAGGCAGCAGCTCACAGCCCTACCCTCGTAATTTCTTATCAGGCTTCAGTCATGAAGGCACCTTGGCATGGCATGAAGGCACCCGGGGAGGCGAGCCTGGAGCCCGGCAGCTCAGCCTCTCACACACGGACGCCGTCTGCACCGACACACGGCGACACACGGCAGTCCGGACATAAAGTCATGAACGGAACTACAACTGTTTCCATACGAGAAAAAAAAAAGAACAATTTCCCAAGATTCAGTTCTAAGCCGATCGTAGACCCGAATGTGAAAGCAAAACTGTGAAGATCTCAAAAGACAAGACGGAGGAATTTCTTCATGGTCTCAAAGTAGAGCAAATGTTTTCTTTAAGACAAGACAGAAAACTACTAACTGTAGGGAAAAGGATAAATCAATTTATATATTAAATTGATATTAAATTTAAGAACTTTTTTAAAAGAACTACATTAAATTTAAGAACATTTCTTCAGAGAAAGAGATTACAAGCAAAAGTCCAGTTAAAGTGTGGAGAGAAAAAAAATGGCAAATCTATAAAAATTTAAATGCATTATTTGTGTCCAAAATATATAAAGACATCTTACAAAGCAATGACAGAAAGAAAATCCAGTAGAAAAAGGGTGTAGAAACTGACCGGTGGTTTCCAGAGGAGGCAATGGGAAATGGTGAGGACGGAGGACGAGGACACCCCCCTCCAACTATGGGCACATCGCTGCCATCACCATGGAAATCCGCCCACTGGGGTCACCTACTGTTCCTGAAGACGTGTGTCCCTGGGACTCGGGGATCACGCAGGGAAGACGCCCCATTCACCGACACTCACGGGCAGCAGGCGGAGGATGTGGGAGAGGTCGTGGTGGCCTGAAGTGTGATGTCAGAGATAGAGGACAAGGGCGTTGCCAGTGGGATGGCGGGTCTGTCTGTGGGCTGGTGAGGGTCTAGAGCCACGAGGCAGGCTGCACGGCGTGTACGTGCCGTGACGGAAACTAATCCCGTAAACACAGCATCCGTCCAGAGAAAGCAGACAAAGGGGAGCATGTATTTTAAATCTCATTTGTAGGAAGTGCTAAAGCAGAAGCGCACGTCAAGCCAGTGGTGGGCGATGCGATCACGTGTGGTAGGGATATTAAAAAAAAGACAAGAGTCTTAAGACCAAAGCTAGGACAGAAGTTCCCGCGAGTGGTAAGAAACCCACCGGATGCGTCACGTGGGGCTTTGCGCTGTGCACTCACTTTTGAGATCTGCAACTGTTTTACGTTCCATAGGCGTGTGATGCGCCCAAAATGAAGAAGACGCGTCACCGCGCGGGCCGCCTGAGGCCCCTGAGCAGCGAGGAAATCCGCGCGCAAATGCACCAAGAGCGCGGGAGCCTGGTGTCGCCAGGTGGCAGGACTTGGGGCACTGCACACCGGCCAGCGGTGCACTCAGACAAGAGATTCCTTCCATAGTCGGAGGGGAAAGACACTTAGCGTTGGGAGTCTGAGCCTTGTAAGGACGAGAGGAGTCTGCGGGCCGTTCCAGAGGGGCGCACACACGGTGCTCCCCGAACCCGCAGACTGTCACAGGATGACTTCCTCAGAAACGAGGGGCTCTTAGTCAGACTGTGATTCCTGTGATCCCAAACTCAGTACTTCGTTGTGTGGCCATTTATTTCTGTCACGTTCAAGGACGGCCAGATGCGCGCGACCCTCGGGTAAAGTTCCGAAGACACCGTGTCCCGGCCGTGGCTCAGGCCCCCAGGGAGCCCTGCGCTTTGGGACCGCGGCCGCGCGGCGGGGGCACCTGGCCCGAGGCCGCAGGGCTCAGCGCTGCTCCCCGGGGTGGCCCGGCTCAGCCCTCCTCGGTGCCGGGCGGCCGCGGGGAGGAGGCTCGCTCTCAAACTGTGCTGAAACCTGTAACATCCGTGTGAAATCCCAAATCATACGTAATTATAAGCGGCTTTCTTTCCTTTGACAGACCAAGTTTGACACAAAGTACGCGATTAGTTGAGGACGTGAAGGCCGGCTTCGTGAGCACGCGGAGAGGCTGGCTCCCGGCTCTCCCTTTAGACTCGCCCCGTTTTCAGACACACGGTGAGATGGTGAAGTTCTGTCCTAGTGGTTTTCTAGTATTTCAACTCACATCTTTGTGGGGGAGCATTGCCTAAATTACACCAAAACCAGGCTTGGTCGGTGAAGGCAGCACGCACTCCTTGCTCGCCGCCCGCAGACCCTGGACTCGGCTCCCAGGGCAAGGACGTGCACACGTGTGTGGTCGGAGCGACCCTGGGTCGCAGGGCGGCCCGCGTCAGGGGGGCTGCCGCAGGGCGGTTGGGGACGTCTCACCTCTCGTGGTGACCAGCGGCCTCGCACCGCTGACTGTTAGTTACTAGGTCTTCCGCCGTCTTCCCTCAGACCTTTGCTGTGTTCTCAGTCCCGCTGTGGACAGACAGCACATTGTCCTCGGTTTTCCTGTCCACTCTCCAAACCACGTTTTTAAAAATCCTCCCACTGAGATCTCCATGCGAAATATAATGTGTGGGAGCCATGGATGAAGGAGGGCCAGCAGATCTCGCTGCAGAGAAGACACACGGAACCGCATATAAGAGATGCCTTTTCTTTTGAAGAACAAACTTTCCCCCTTAACTGTTTTCTCTCTGGTTCGATTGCCTGGGAGATGCGGAAGGCACCTCCTCCCTTACTCCCTGCCGTGCCCATCTGTGCACACCCTGCCTGTGGCCAGGGCACTGGGGGTGGCAGCCCACCTCCCCATCCCCTTGCCCTGGGCACGTCTGACCTGCAGCTGTCTGCTGCGAGGCGGTATCCAGCTCCAAGCCCTCGGTCTTCACAGCCACCATCCCGTCCCCACATCCACAGGCAATTCTGGAAGTGGGACTGTGGTTCATGCCTGTTCTGCTGCCTGGTGAACACCCACCCATTTGGAGCCCCTACCTCCCCACCCCTCCATCCTCCCGTGTCCCTGGGGGCCCCCTGAAGGAGCTGTCGCCTTCGCTGTGACCTGCTTTAGAGTGTCCCCAGCACCCTGCTGTCCCTCCTGCCAGCCTCTGGGTGTCTTGAGGTCAGAGACCACAGCCCTCATCTCGAGAGCCTCAGCATCTGGTGGTTTCCAGACCATGGCGGCTGCTCAGTACATGTCTGTGGAACTCACTTCGATCAAGGGCTCCTCAGTCAAAACTCAACGAGACACATACAGATGGAGACTGATCCCAAGAAAGTGGCTAATGCTGTTGTTGGGGCTGGACGGCAGGCAGAGGGACCCTGAGCAGGACAAACCCCGCCTGGAAGGGGTCCAGGGGCAGGATGTCCTTCCTCAGGGACCACCTCACCCACCAGGGCAAGCGTCTCCTTCCCGGAAAGGCTGCCCATGAAGGGTTTCGGTCACATCTGGAATGACATTCTCAGACTTGGTTACATAAGGGAAGAGTGCAGGGTTTAGCTCTGGTTGCTGGATGGATTTCTGGTGGCATTTCAAGATCACGTAGTTATGAAAAGCAGCTGGGTAAACACACCCCGTACAAACTACAGAGAGCAGATGAGTTAAAAATGGGAATTCACTTGATTCAGTGCAGGAAATGGTACCTTAGGAGCAACTTACGCCCTAATATTTACTCCACACACACAACTATGTCAAATCCTAATAAAATACAGACTACAAAAGAGCAATCTTTCTGCTTTTATTATAAACTACTTCCTAAGCTCGTCTGTTATTTCTTTCTTATATGACATAGTCCAAGTTGTATTGTACAGTCTTGGAGAAAGTTAAATTTAGGAAAATTCACTTCCTCTAAATTAATAGAGACCTCTGACGTGTCCTTGTCCTTCCGAAGCAGTGTTCTCATGTCGGACACGGTTCTAGAGAAAGGTCTGAGGGTCCTTGTTTAGCCAAATTGTCTATGTGGTAGAGCCTGGGGCAAGGCTTGATGTTCCAGACTTGCTTGACAGGGTCACACCCAGGGCTCCAATGGGACAGGAAGTCACAGAGAAGCGACCAAAATTACAGGCAGCTGAGGAGAGGTACAGGGTCTGGTATGTGGTGTCACCCACATTCCACCCCGGGAAGCACACCTGTGGGTATTCTGTGAGAGGGCTGGCCCGGCGGCTGGATGCAGGCTGGGTGACGAGATGTCAGGCAGCTGCTGAGAGCCAGGCCCAGTGTCCCACTGATGTTCACAAAGGTCATGTGGTTTCATGCGGAGCTCTCCGAAGTCACGTGGCTTTTCTGGGGAGTCATAGGAGGACAAGCTACATGGTGCTCTTATAGTACCTGGCCATGGGGCGGGTGCCTGGAGTCCACGAGGCCCCAAGACTCAACACGGCACAGACACGCTCGAGGCCACATCCTGTCTGTCACCCCCTGATGGAGCTTCCCGACTGTCCGTTTTCAGAACCATCCCCTACGAAAGGAAGTGAGTTCCCGAAATTGTAGCTGCGTTCTCAAGTCAGAAAACCCTGGCCTTCGCTGGGTCACTCTGGCAGAAACGTGACTCCGCTTTGCAAGATGTGCTTGCCAGGCCCCACACGTGCCCAGGCACTGCCCTGGGCTGCGAGAATGACGCGTGGGCAGGGGGAGGACACAGACAGACTCACAGCGTCCCAGCCTCACGTACAACAGGTAGGAAGATTGTGGGGGTCTTTTTGTTTTCTTCCCAGGACGGCATCTTTACAGTGAGCCGAACAACAGGCCACACATGATGTTGGAAACTCGGGGTCTTCCCGCTTGCTCTGAGGAGCTGCCCTGATGGGTCTCCATTTCCGCCTCCAGCGGTGGGGC
Source organism: Taxidea taxus jeffersonii (assembly GCA_003697995.1). Classification (NCBI taxonomy): domain Eukaryota; kingdom Metazoa; phylum Chordata; class Mammalia; order Carnivora; family Mustelidae; genus Taxidea; species Taxidea taxus. The sequence goes on from RCUC01166034.1 coordinate 59,049, forward strand.
GGACCTCACAGGCACGGGCTCAGAGGCCGTGAGGGCCTGGTTTCTCCCCGATGCTTTTTCACTGCTTTGGGAAGAAAGCCCTGGAACATACAGAATAACTCAGAAGCACCTTCTTCTGCTGGAAGAGAAATTCACAAATGTGTAAGCAATCATGTTAATGATATTTTAAAATATGAATATTTCCTGGGAAGTTGCTCCATTCCAGGTACTGTACTTTAAAACTTTGCAGCATCAGCGAGTTTATCCCACACAAGAAAGCTCGGAATGAATTCCTACCACCAGATCCTTTCTATGGAAATCAGTCCGAAGTAGAAACTTTGTCATATGGAAAACAGAAGAGAGTTTAAATGTCCAGAAGTGGTCAAACGATCGGCCACACTTCAAAACTGCTAGTTTCCAGTAAACTTGATCCAAAGGTACACTGTATTAAATTTTCACTCACAAGGCTGTTTGTCACCGGGGTAGCTCTCCTCATCTTAAAGAGTTTACACAAAGGGAGCCTTACATTTAGGGAAGCTCACCATCTGGGATGCATGCTGTCCTGGCAGAGGTCTCTACCATGTGTGGCCTCTCTCCTCATCGTAAAGGGTTTACACAAAGGGAGCCTTACATTTAGGGAAGCTCACCATCTGGGATGCGTGCTGTCCTGGCAGAGGTCTCTACCATGTGTGGCCTCTCCCCTCATCCTCATGCACAAGCCACCCCCTGAGTGGACCCTGGTGTCCCCACGGTGAGTCTCCCTGTTCCCTGGTGACAGCACAGGACAGGGGGTCCATGGACAATAAACTGGGGCATGGCACCTGAGGGAAGGTGATGAGCAGAAGGTAGCTTCCATTGCCTTGTCCAATGCTAACAATAGAGTGATTTGTGGGAGTTCAGAGCTCAAGGAAACCAGAGATGTTATAATAAAAATGCTTCAATTTGCCAACAAGAAAGCTGATGGTGAAAGCGACAAAGTATGTTTCCAATGTTTGTAGATACCTTGGCAGAGTCAACATAAACCCCCATCAGAACTCCAGGACCCTTCCACCCCAAATCCTTCACTGTAAGCTCAGAATGATGAGGAGTACATCCAAATTGGTCCTAACCCACCACTGGTCCCAGAAGTAATAGGTGAAAAACAAAGAGGGAAACCAGTAGGTTCCAAAGGAAGCGTTCATTTGTGGGAGAACAAAAAGAAAATCAATATACTTATTTCTGTTTTGTTTTATGACCACCTGCAGCAGTGGGAACATATGACTCTGACATCAGACTGGAGATGAGGACATCCGCTCAGGACCAAGAAACCTAGCTAAGGTCACAGAAATACCAAATCGCCTGCCCAGAACCCTGTTGCTCTCACTCCACTGCCTAATTCCTAGTCTTGGTCAGAATCCATGGACCCCACTTTTTATGAGAGTTTGCACTTTTTTGGAGTTAAAGTATCATTCTTGTTACTAAGTTAAACTCCCAATGTGCAGCCATCTAGAAAGTTCTAGTCCAATGCTGGTCATTTCTCTGCTTCTGCTCCACAACCATCACTCAGAAACAACTGACTTAGATTCAGGGTTCAAGGATGCCAAGCAAAGGTTTGGTTATAATTGTCCAGAGGATGTATTTCAGAAGCACGTTTTAAAATTTTTCAGAAGTTCTCATGGGTGGAATGTGGCAAATTGAATTTTCTTCTAATGCAAAGGAGGATACTAATATTATAAGTATTTCATTGTTTTGATGACCTCACTCAATTCTAATGCTGCACTCAGTGTAAACCCAATAGATCTCCTTCCCTTCACCGCCAGCAGCTGGACTGATCTCTGTGCAGCTTAGGTTTCCTGTGCAGCCTTGGAGACTGTTATACGTGTGTTGGAATATTCAGGGCTTTGAAGTAAAACACTGAGGCCAGTACCTTACCTTAAATAGAAGCTGTTTGTGTATATAAGAAAAGCAAATCAAGATCTTAGCCTTAGGAAAATGCATTTTCAGCAAGAAAGCAAATATTTTATAATCATTGTTCCTTCTCTTGGTAAAAAGTAACCCAAACACTGAAATAGTCAAGTCCTACCAAGGCAAGCCTTCTATCAGCTTTTCTAATTGCCCAGAGAGTTTAGAAGCCCTGAAGGAGGATACTGCTCAGGGGATAATGTTGGGGCTCACCTGCTTCCCCATCACTGTCTACATAGGAGAGCAATTAAATCTAAAGATGTACAGAAGAAACTGTAGGACAACGGCAATCAGTCTCTGGTGGAAACAAAATGAAACCCAGAGATGTGCATCCTCCTCCCAGTCCTGTGGACATGACAGCCTCCCTGGTTGGTCTCCCAGGCCAGCTCCACAGCCAGGGGAGCACCTCCTCCCTCTGGGTGCAGGGCTGCTCCTATCCCAGCTGCTGTCGCAAGGGACACACCTCTGCCCACTTCCCTGATCTTTCATGCAGCTCCCCCATCCCCACCATTGTGAGTTGTCTCATGCAGGCATGTTTGATTCCAGACCATGTAGCCGTGAATGTAAATGTGAGCTCAAGGAAGAGTCTCTGCCTCTAGGACTGAGTTAAGACAGGTCATTCAGATGGTCCCAGGTAGTGTGAGTGTCCTTGTCAGAGAATGCCACCTGGAGACACTGGCATGCACAGAGGACCCCGTGACAGCTGAGGCAGGACTGAGGGATGCGTGGGCAAGCCTGGGGACCTCCACGGCCACACAAGTTGCAGGAGGGAGCACAGCCCTGGGACTCCTCAGTTGGGCCCTCCCTCCTCCAGAGCCAGGAGAGGATGAGCTTGTGTTGTTGGAGCAGCCCGTTGGAGTGGCCTCCTGGGGTCCCAGGCACAGCTGCTGCCCACGATGTCTGGTCGGCTCTGCTTCTCATTGCATGGTCACCCCACACCTCCCTTGGTCTTCCAGTTCTTACTTGCTGGCTTACTGGGGGCTTGCTTATCCCTTACCCCCTCCACAGTTTGGAGGCCTCATATTTGCCTGTGGGTAGTGCCCAGGGCTGGCAGTGCCATCTTTTGCCTCCCATCATCACTGTCCCTTTGAGGGGTCCTGGGACTGTGACTCCTATATGAGTTAGATGATGACAACTTTTTTAAAAAATATTTTATTTATTTATTTGACAGACAAAGATCACAAGTAGTCAGAGAGGCAGGCAGAGAGGAGGAAGCAGGCTCCCTGCAGATCAGATTGCCCGATGCGGGGCTCGATCCCAATCATGACCTGAGCTGAAGGCAGAGGCTTAACCCATGGAGCCACCCAGGCGCCCAAGATGATGACAACTTACAGGGCCATGTGGCCTCTTTGAATTTAAAGTTCATGGCAGATGTGGCAGCACCATGGGTGTCCATGGGCCTCGCCTCCCCCAGACACACCGG
>RCUC01166035.1:0-49510 GCA_003697995.1 Taxidea taxus jeffersonii
GGATTCTTCCTGCCACAGTTCCTCACTCTGGGAGGAGATGTGGTTCTGCCCGTTATATTTCTGGGTGATGGGAAACCTGTCTCTTGCATGGAAATTGTCCACAGTAGTGACTCTTTCCAGGGGTGGGGTGGGTGGGGCCATCATTAAGGGGTCTCTCTGGTCCCAAGGCTGGTCCCCTCCTCATTCTCTTGAGAGGTGGTATGGCTGAATGGGGGAAAATTCTAGACGGGGAGTCCAGGGACCACTGTCACCTTGCAGTGTGGTATTAGAACTATAACTGTCATTTCTCTGGTGTCTTCCATGTGCTGGACACTGTTCTCAGTGCTTTATACATACTAATGTACGATATGTTGACATCATAACTCAACACAATAACCCTAGGGAGTAGGTACTGTTACTCCCCCATTTTCCATAGGAGGACATGGAGGCACAGAGATGCCGAGTAACTCGCCCGAAGTCACATAGTTAGGAAATGCTGGAACCTGCCTCTTCCCTGGACACAATGATTCTGATTTGGAATTTCTAGAATTTTAGGGTTCTAGGAAGTTTAAGGTTCCTCAACTCTTAGGGTCCTGGTAGCCTGAGTCCATTAGTTTGAAGATTTTAAGAGTCTCGGATTCTGAGATGCTATAATTCTCAGATTCCAGGTTGAAAAAGCAAAGGCTTGCCCTCTGTGGGAGTGGGGGTCAAGGGACAAGAAGGGGGACACAGCTTGAACCTCCAGCCCTGCTCGGTCCTCTGCCCTGGCAGCTATGGACAGCTGCCCCTTCAGGCCCTTACTTCATTTCTCTGAAACCTGAAACCTCTTTTGGAACGGGGAGTTCTTGGTGGTACTGGAGCAGGAGGGAGGCCTCCTGGCCCCATTGCGCCTGCAGCACCCCAGGAGAGGGGCCAGAATAAGCATTGAGAACAGGACTTGGAGTTCCCTGAGAATGATAACATTCTCTGCATCCCGCAGACCCCAAATAAACCCACGTTGCCCTCAGGCGCTGCTGAGGCCTGGAGGCCCGAAGGGGGAAAGGAGGCTAAAGTTTCCACAGGGCCCACCACCCCAGGTTTTGTGTTTCTGCTGGAGCAGGGGGCCACAGGTCCCGGGTGGCCCTGGGAGAGCTTTGCATTTCAGACCCGTGGGGAGGCCATCCAAGGCCTGGGATCCAGGCTGGCTGGCTGCATTGTGCAAGCACAGATAAGGAGCCGGGGCAGGGTTGACATGTGGAAACATTTAGGAGTCAGGGAGATTCGGCTCTGTAGAATGAAATGTCCTGGAGGGGCTGGAGGCCCTGGGGGGACTGACTCTAGTGGCCTCATTCTACAGATGGCGAAACTGAGGGGCAGGGGGTAGCTGCCACACACCATTTGGCACAGTGTGCAATAAGACCTCTGGAATTGGCCCCCGGCCCCGATACAATCAAACCCCTGTGCTTCAGCTCTACCTGAGTGATGCCTTTAACCCAGACACTCTCTCATCTCTGGGCTTTTGCTCATGCTGGGCACTCTCTCTGGAATATCCTTCTGCCTCTTCTTTGCCTGTTGAAACACTTAGCTTTCAAGGCGCAGCTCTGATGCTACCTCCTCCAGGAAGCCTTCCTTCATCCTCCTCCAGTTTCTGATGTCTTCTTCCCCCCTTCTCTGAGCACTGAGAACATTTCATCTGTCCCTTTGTTTTGCTACATAATTATGTTTTCCTTTCAGGTAATAATTGCTATTTCTTTTGTGCAGATACTATAGGCCAGACAATTTACATGCATTTTCTTCTACTTTTAAAAAATATCATTTTCAAAAAAAAAAAATCATCATTTTCTAGATGGGCAAACTGAGGAACAGAGGAGTTAAACAACTTACCCAAGGTTGCACAGCTAATGAGGAGCGGAGGCTTGCCCTGAACTCAGTCTGGCAGTGAAGGCCACATTTCTAACCATTTTCTGTATTTCCTTTTTATTCCATGACCTCACATGGTGTCTTACATCTAATAGGTAAGTTCAACAAATATTTATTTAATCAGTGAAGAAAGAGCTCTAATAAAATAAAATTTACCTGTATCTTACCACACAGGGATTCTGGGAATTCATCCTATAGATTTTTTCTAATGTAAGGATAGGTTTGTTTTTTTTAAAGATTTATTTATTTATTTATTTGTTGGAGTGAGGGGAGAGAGAGAGAGCATAAGCAGGGGGAGCAGCAGGCAGAGTGAGAGGGAGAACAGACTCCCTGTTGAGTAGGGAGCCCGATGTGGGGCTCCATCCCAGGACCCTGAGATCATGACCTGAGCCGAAGGCAGATGTTTAACCAACTGAGTCACCCAGGCACCCCAGGATAGGTTTCTTATCGTCATTTTGAGGAGCATAGATCCGGCATCAGTGTACAATATGTTTGACATTTTATTCATCTTTTTGATATTTAGTAAGTTTTTATTGGGCAAATGAAAATTCATAAACAGCAGTCTATGTATTTTAATATGATCTGAAGAGCACCACAGGGCTTAGCAAAAACATTTCCTCTGCCTGACCACAGTGGTCCAGAAACTTCTATCATTACACACACTCCTGGATCAAGTCACCCCTTCCAGGAGGTCCTGGCTCAAATCAGTTTACTGAGAGAAGCCACTTTTGGGAACAAAATTATTCTAGGTCTTAATAGAAGGACAGTCATCTTTTCTAGGTTAAGGACTTTCTCCTTTATTTCTAACTTGCTAAAAAGTTTTTCATTTTTAATCATGAACGGGTACTAAATCTCATCAAATACCCTTCTGGCATCTAACGAGAGGAGAATGCCAGTTTCCTCCTTTCATCTGTTCACATGGCAAATCAGCAGTAAGCACTTCTCGTGTTGAATCGTCTTTGCGTGACTAAGTTAAACCCAACTTGGTTATAATGGATTATCCTCTTTTTAGGTTTCTGCATTCGGCTTTTTAATACTGCTTAGAATTTTTGCCTTTATGTAAAATTGGCCTATAACGATCCTTTCTCATACTGTTCTTATCAGGTTTTTATATCATGTTTGTGATAGCTTCATGTGGGAAGTTGGGAATAGTACCTCTTTTTCTATATCTTGAAATAGTTGTCTAAAGACTGGAATTGCTTGTTCCTTCAGGAAAAACCCTGGGTCTGGAATCTCTTTGAGGGAAGATCATAAACTACAAATTTAGAATATTTTATCACTACAGGGCAACCTAAGTATTTTCTCTTTTCTTTCTTTCTTTTTGTTTTATTTTTTATTATTTATTTATTTTTTAAAAAAGATTTTATTTATTTATTTGACAGAGATTACAAGTAGGCAGAGAGGCAGGCGGGGGTAGGGGGAGCAGGCTCCCTGCTGAGCAGAGAGCCTGATGCGGGGCTCGATCCCAGGACTCTGGGATCATGACCTGAGTCGAAGGCAGAGGCTTTAACCCACTGAGCCACCCAGGTGCCCCATCCTTTTGTTTTATTTTTATTTTTCTATTTGAGAGAGCAAGCGAGCACAGAGGGAGAGGAAGAAGCAGACTCCCTCCTGAGCAAGGAGCCTGACACGGGATTCAATCCCAGGAGCCTGAGATCATGACCTGAGCCAGAGGCAGACACCTAACCGACTGAGCCTCCCCAGTACCCTGATACTTTATTTTTCCTTGGGGCAGTTTTGGCAACTTGTAGTTTCTTCATTTCAAATCTATTTTTATATTTATATGCAAAAATTTGTCACAGTAGTTTCTTTTAATGTTTGTAGGATATTTGATTATAACTTCTTTCATTCTTAATTTTCTTCCCTTTTATTGAGATACAGTTGACATATAACATTATCTAAACTTCAGCTATACAACGTAATGATTCAATATTTGTATATGTTGTTAAATGATGGCCAAATGAGCCTGGTTAATCTCCATCATGACACAGAGTTACACGTTTTTTTTTTTTTTTTCTTGTGATGAGAACTTTTTTTATTCTCCTAACCATGTTCAAGTATGCAGTCCCATGTGGGTAACTGCAGTCACCATGTGGCACATGAACATTCTCTTATTTAGTCCCCACAGTCATCCTCTGATGGATCAGGAGATTTGAAGCCCTAAGCGGTAAAGTTACCTGTCTAAGGTCAGACCCCCAGAAAGTTTGAGAGAAGAGATTTATGCCTGGGTCTGACTGGCACACCCAAGCTACTGGATTCCCACCTTCCTAAAGGTCACTTAGCTTCCAGGCCATGGCTCTCGCTCATGTTGCCTTTTTATCTTTCGACACATCTGCCCCCACTTGCTCCAGGGCGGGGCTCTTGCCTTCCTCGCTGAGCTGTTCCCCAGAGAAGCGGATCAGAGAAAGCTGGATTAATCAGAACGATGAGACCGCTGAGGTAGAACACTGGAGGGCCCCCATGAAGTGTCCCGATGGTGAGTGTCCGAGGTGTTCCTGGTCTCTTTTGTCCCCGAACCACCAGGACAGTGTACTGAAAGCTGGGAGTTGAGTTCGCCTTGAAACCTGGGGCGAGAGCAGAAGCCAGAGGACGTACGGGAGCCACAGAGAGACCTACTCAGCTGGAGCAGAGCCCCACGATGCTGAAAGTTGGGATCCATAAGCCACAGCGGGAAACAGTGCCGAGGCTTGGTGAGAGAGGCCTTGGGGATGGGTGGTGGCAGGGGATGGAGATTCGGGTGTAGCCCAGGAAGAAACTTCCTAGACGTCTCCCCCAGCCTCTCCCAAGGTACTTGCCTCTGCTTTCAGTGACAAGGAGCTCACTACTTCCCTGAAGGATGATCCTGTGGTGTTTTCTGGAAGAACTCCCAGGAGAAAGGCACCTGAAGATGATGGAGGAATAGACATGAATCGGTGGAAGATCAGGGAGGCCATCAGAGGCCCTTTGGTTCCTCAGCGCAGACTGACTAGGTGCTGCGTGCCACCAGTGCCGCACCAAGGCCCAGTGTCTCCCACTGCCCTGTCTTCTGACCAACAGTGGATCGTTGGGTTAGTTTCGAAGCCCATTCAGCTGTGCATGATGAGGACCCAAGCTTGGGGATCAGACAGGCTGGAGGCCAAATCCCAGGTTCAGCACGACAAGCCAGGTGCCTTTCCACAAAAGGCTCCAGCTCTCCAAACCCCAGTTTCCTCATGGGTAAAATGGGCATAAGCCTCTCTATTTCTCGGGGTTGTAAAGCAATTGCCCACACGTGTGCCTGGGAGATAACAGCCATCCCTGCAATCGTAGCTCATCCTCACTCCATCCTTCCACATCTTATCTCTCTCCCTGGGGATCATAGGTCCCCCTATGGTTCCAGTCACAGTGCATGTGACCACAACTGCAAGCCTTCATCTGCCTCTAGAACTTTCTGGATTGTAGATGGGCTGTCAGCTGCCTCCCTGTCAGTGGCTCCTAGATCTGACCCCAGAAGTGTGGGCCAAGTGCCAGAGTTGTTTGAGTCTCTGGTTTCCTGGTTCCAAGGTTTGTATGTGCCTGCTTTCTTCTCCACCCTCTCTCCCTTCTCCTGGCCCCTCTGTCCCCTCAGTGTGACTCTACTTGCTCTCCTGCCTCCCAGCCTTGGCTCATAGTCACGCTTCTGCTTGGAGCACCCTTCCCGTCACTCCCCATCTAGCTAGCTCTTACTTCTCCTTTAGGTTTGGACGCCACCTCCCGAGGCCTAGGTGGTTTGGGTGCCACGGCTCTTCCCTGAGACTGCAGGGTGGGTGTTGGGTGAATGTCTTTAAAGGGCCTGGGAAAGAAGAGACACCTTCTTTGTCATGGTGGTGGGCAACTGCTAGTTCATTCATTCATTCATTCATTCAGCAAACATTCAGAGGCCCACACTCTGGCCAGGCTCCTGGCTGGTGCTAAAATACTGAGGGGAGATGGTTCAGTGTAGGCTTAAGAGCAGTGACAAGGTGTTATCCTGATCGAAGTGTGAGTCCTGATTCTGCCACTTCCTTTTTTTTTTTTTTTAAAGATTTTACTTATTTATTTGACAGAGATCACAAGTAGGCAATGAGCCAGGCAGAGAGAGAGGAGGAAGCAGGCTCCCCGCTGAGCAGAGAGCCCGATGCGGGGCTCGATCCCAGGACTGGAGATCATGACCTGGGCCGAAGGCAGAGGCTTAACCCACTGAGCCACCCAGGCGCCCCATCTGCCACTTTCTAACTGTGTAACCTTAGCAGCTGATCTACCCGTCTCTGAACCTTACATCTCACACTTGTAGATTTTTTTTTTTTAATTTATTTATTTGTCAGAGAGAGTGAGCACAGGCAGACAGAGTGGCAGGCAGAGGCAGAGGGAGAAGCAGGCTCCCTGCTGAGCAAGGAGCCCGATGTGGGACTCGATCCCAGGACGCTGGGATCATGACCTGAGCCGAAGGCAGCCGCTTAACCAACTGAGCCACTCAGGTGTCCCCATCTCACACTTGTAAAAAGAGGGAGGACATGGGCCCTGGTCTCTTCAGATCACTGTGAAGATGAATGAGGATAATCTATGTACTCGTTTGCTGAGGTGAACACCACATACTGGGAAGTTTAAACAATGGAAATGTATTTACTCACAGTTCTAAAGGCTGGAAGTCCAAGATCAAGGTGCCAGGAGGGTCGGTTCTGGGGAGGCCTCAGGATGATGCCCTGGGAGGAGGGGGAAGAGCTGCTCAGGTTAGTTAACCCTTTTTAACCTTGGCTTCTGCAGCTAGAGAATGGGATAGTGGCTGTAGAGCGCACACAGATGGCCTCGGAGGGGAGCAGTTTGATGAGATAGTGCAGACAAGGACCTTGGCCTTACTGTCTGCAGCTTTTAGGCAAAGGAGTGGATAAGCCCCTGGACGGGGGCTGGCGGCTGACCACAGCAGACCAGTATCCCCCACTCAGACCTTCTGGTGTCCCTCCATCCTCTGAGGGGACAAAGTCAGCATCAGGGGAGATGGGACTGTATCTGGCTGGGCAAGGGGCCACAGGAGCCGACAGTCACCCACCTGTCCCCCGGCATAAATAATCTCCCACTTCAGCTCTTTTATGAGTCCCGGGAGGTGGAATAGCACTTTTATAACCATATGTCAGAAGATGGAGCTGATGTCCAGAGAGGGAGTATGACTTGCGGGAGGTCACAGCACAACAAGCCCCAGGCAGAGCTGGCTCCAGGACTCCCTCATCCTGACTCCCAGCCAGGCCTCTCTGCCCTGCACCCGTGGGAGCGGGCTCTGCGGCCAGGCATTGCCTCCAGCTTTCTGGAGAGCCCCAGGGCGTCGGGTGCGTTGGAGTCTGTCTTTTCCGTTACCCCTCCTCTCTCTGGGTGGCCAGCCTCCTCTGTGAGGATTTCCTGTGTCCCTCAACTCAGCAGAGACTCAGGAATGGGTCTGAAATGGAGTTTCACAGGGAGAGCTGGGCTAAGTGGAGACTTCAGTGACTCAGGGCCAGTTCAGGCCCCCTGGAGCCAAGCACAGGATGTTCCAACGCCCACTCCTCCACCCCCCAACCAGGAGCAAGTTACATCTCTGTGCCTCAGCTTTCACGGACTTAAAATGGGCATAGTCCTAACAGTACTTAGCATGATCTGTTGTCAAGAGGGTTAGATGAAATATTCCACTGAAACACCCGGGAAGCATTAGATATGACCACGATTTGCTTCCTCCTGGCTGGGAGAAAGGAAGACAAATGTTTTACAGTTAGGTTCTTCTTGGCCTTGGGGAAGTCCACAGTTTGGAGATGATGCAAGGAGAGAAAGGGGGTTGGCATCTCCCCACATGTCTGAGCTGAAGTGGGAAGAGGCCAGGTTGCAAGCAGCCCCCTGGCTGGCTAATCCCCCATGATAAATCATGACCATGTTTTTAAAGATTATTTAAAGCTCTTGGCTGAATGCCCATCGTGGAAGAGCCACCTTAGCCTCTGTCCGGCCTCGGGGGAGCAGAGGGAAGCTTGCACATCCCTTATGGAGGGTGGCTTCTTTTATTCCATTATTTTCATAATAGACTCACTGATGCAATATTATTTTTGGCCCCAGCTCAGACCCTCTGCTTGTGTTCAGAGGCAGCACGCTGGCCTGGCCAGGGAACGGCAAACTTCCCATCAAGCGGGTGGTGGGCACAAAGGCTCATTAATTTCTTGTCCACCAGAGTGCTACTGGCAGGCTGAGGAGGGAGTGAGTCTTGCACAGTTAAGAGCCTGGTTTTAGTGAACTGCAGACCTGGGGCCGGACTCCTAATCAGTGTTGAGGGGGCAGAAATCAGGCAAAGTGGGAGAGGGAAGGAGGTTGGGCATTTTTCTGGGTTATCCTTTCATTCATTTGGCAAACATTTATATTGGGCACATGTGTTGGGCATTGTCCCTACTATAGACATGGCCAGAACCTTGAAGGGCTTTTTTTTTTTTTTTTGAATGATATTTATTTATTTATTTGTTTGTTTGTTTGTTAGAAAGAGTGAGCTCAGGCAGACAGAGAGGCAGGCAGAGGCAGAGGGAGCAGCAGGCTCCCTGCCAAGCAAGGAGCCCGATGTGGGACTCGATCCCAGGACGCTGGGATCATGACCTGAGCCGAAGGCAGCCACTTAACCAACTGAGCCACCCAGGCGTCCCATCCTTGAAGGGCTTTTGAGGAGTATCTAGAATAGTAGTTGTCAAACTGTGCCTCATGGAACCCCAGGGTTCCTTCAAAGGTAGAAATGGAGTGATGCTCTAGGTCTCTCATGCCATCCTCAGACCAGGCTGCCCTGATTTTATTTTACTTTTACTTTGGGTTTCTTTCTTTCTTTTTCTTTTTTCCTTCCTTCCTTCCTTCCTTCCTTCCTTCCTTCCTTCCTCCCTCCCTCCCTCCCTCCTTCCTTCCTCTCTCTCTTTCTTTCTTTCTTTTTAAAAAGATTTTATTTATTTATTTGACACAGAGAGAGATCACAAGTAGGCAGAGAGACAGACAGAGAAGGAGGAGGAAGCAGGCTCCCTGCTGAGCAGAGAGCCCTACGCAGGGCTCGATCCTAGGACCCTGAGATCATGACCTGAACCGAAGGCAGAGGCTTTAACCCACTGAGCCACCCAGGCGCCCCTTACTTTGGGTTTCTTTGTAAGATTTTATTTGAAGAAAGGATTCAGCTGATTAAAAGAAAACTTTGAGTACCGCCAGTTAACTCCCTTATTGTACAAAAGGGGAAACTGAGGTCCAGAGAGAGCAGAGGCTTGCCCCAGATCACCCGACGTTTGTAGAATAAGGACCCATCCCCTAGCTTCTATTTGCATGAGGAGGCAGAGCCCATACATCGAACACTGCTCTGGAAGCAAGTGTGCAGATGGTGTGCCCAGTCATGCCCCCCTTGTGTGAGCTTCTGGTCCAGGTGTGTGTGTGTGTGTGGGGACTCGCAGGGGTCTTGGTTCTCTTCAGCTCAGTAAAAGTGGTTCCCATGGGAATTCAGGGAGCGCATCACCAGGGGGCATCCAGCTGCCCTGCTCACCTTTGAGGGTCAGCTTCCAGAAACCCCCAGGGTCAGGAACTTCGGACCCATGGGGGAAGACACTGCTCAGGGGAATCGCTATCAGGCAGGGTCCCAAGCAAGAAACAGAAAGTACCCTCAAGCTGGTTAATGGAGGGGTGAGGTTTTTTTTTCTCCTTAAATTGTGCTAAAGTAGGGGCACCTCTGTGGCTTAGGTCAATTAATCGTCTGCCTTTGGCTTACATCATGATCTCAGGGTCCTGGGATCCCTCAGGGCCCCAAGTCATCGGGAAAGTCTGATTCTCCTTCTCCCTCTGCCCTCCGCCTGCTCATGCTTTCTCTCTCTCTCTCTCTCAAATAAAGTCTTAAAAAAAATAAATAGTGCTAAAATGGACATAAAATAAAATTTACCATTCTAACTATTTTTTTAAAAAGATTTTATTTATTTATTTGACACACAGAGATCACAAGTAGGCAGAGAGGCAGCCAGAGAGAGAGAGAGAGGAGGAAGCAGGCTCCCTGCTGAGCAGGGAGCCCAATTCGGGGCTTGATTCCAAGACCCTGGGACCACGATCTGAGCCAAAGGCAGTCTTTAACCCACTGAGCCACCCAGGCACCCCTCATTCTAACTATTTTTAAGTGTACGGTTCAGTGACATTATGTACATCCACACGTTGGGTGACCATCACTACTATCCATCTCCTGAACTTTTTCCTCTTCCCAGATGGAATCTGTCCTCTGGGACAGCCCACTGCCCACTCCCCGCAGTCCCTGGAGCCATTGTACCATGTCCCATCTTAAAGCATTTGCCTGTCCTGGGTATGGAGGTGAGGTTTTAAAAGGCAGTAGTTCAGGGACACCTGGGTGGCTCTGCTTGGCAGGGAGCCTGCTTCCTTCTCTCTCTGCCTGCCTCTCTGCCTACTTGTGATTTCTGTCATACAAATAAATAAAATCTTTAAAAAATAAACAAAAAGCACTAGTTACAAAGGTGTGCGGGTGTTGAGGGAGAGCAACGGGGAGCGGAGTACAGGGCAGCTGCCTGGGCTGGTAACTTGGGAAGCGGTTACCTCCCCAGACCTGCCTTGGGGAAGGGAGGGAGCAGCCTGCAGGGGAACAGGGTGAGGGGGCTTCTGTGAGTGGAGGGGCCATGAAAGAGGGGAAGGTCAAAAGCAAGCCCATGGAAAGCCTCAGAACCATTGAAGGAGGGAGGTAGCAGGACTTAAAAAGCTCTTGTGGCCCTTTGGCTGTCTTAGGTGAATAGCCACGAGAAAGTGTAGTGACTTTCCATTTCCTGTCTGTCTTCTGTCTGTCGCTCTCTAGCAACTTCCCACACGCAGTGATTTGCCTGCAAGTTTGTTTTGCTCTGTAGCAGATAATCTGCACTCGGAGAGGTGCCCCCTGTGGCTGTCAGATCCCCCACACTGGGGGCCTGTGCCGCCTTGATTTCACAATATGGCAGCGTTGCTGATTTGTGCCAGCTCCCCTCCCCCCTGCCCTGCACCCCAGAGATGCTGGAGTAACTTGGATGTTGCAGAAAGAACAAGCTGCCAGTGGCCTTTATGTAACTTTGCAGCGGGGTCGGGGAGGTATCTTGACTTCCCTCACTAATACCTGGGCCGTGGCATCTTAGCTGTGCCCACGTGACCGACCTCTGGCAGAACGGCTCATCACCCCTATATACACCTGTGATCTCTCCCTCTTTCCTTCCCTCTTTTCTCTCCCTCCATCCTTTCTCTTCCTCTATCCTTGAACATTCTAGCCCCAGCCTATCCATCTGAGAGCGTCCCCTCCACACCCTCAGGGACCCTGCTGTCTAGAGCCTTCCTGCATTTCTGACATGATGGGTGAATTCTGATTTTCTCTGGGGGGATTCCTCAGGGCATCCTAAACCCTCGCAGCCCTGACTATTTGGGGTGGGTGCTGGGTGCGGGGGGAGCAGGCACCACTGAGAGGTGGCCCCCCTGTGTTCCTTCCTGTTCTCACCTTCTGCTGATATAATAAAAATTGTCACGTGCAGATTACTTTCTGAGAATTTGCACACATGTAATTATGACAACTCTGCTTGGGAGGCATTATTCCTCTTTCGAAGAGGAGAAATGTGAGGTGTAGAAAGGCCAAATGACATGAAAGGTCATAGAGCTATCTGTTACAGAAATTAAATGTAGGTAGATTGGTCTCCAAAGCTCTTTCCTACCAGGGAAGGTGGTGAGCCCTTGGGCTCTGGAGGTGAGTAAGCAGAGGCTGAACAGCCCCCTGTTGTGGAGAGAGCATGGTCAAAAAGAAGGTTCCTTCTTGTCCTGAGCTGCCAAGATCCTAGGACCAGGTCTAGCCTAGAACTAGGTTCTGATTTAAATATTTTCTAGTTGGCATGTGCCTCTTGGGAAATGCGGCTGGGTAGGGCACCTCGTTGAGGTTCTTCGGGTGGGAGGCAAGAGTCCTGGTTGCCAGAGGTGCAGAGAAGGGTAAAAGGACGGTGCACCAGGAGAAGCTGTCAGGTAATGTGGTCATCTCTTCCTTTCCTGTTCTTGCTGGTTTTTTCTTGTTGCCCCAGGCTGGCCTCTGAGACCAGATGGGCAATACGGGCATGCTTTGGAGATACCATGGATTTGGTTCCAGACCGTTGCAATTAAACAAGTGTCGCAATAAAGCGGGTCAGATGAATTTTTTGGTTATAGCGTGTATAAAAGTTATGTTTACACTACATTAGAATCTGTTGTGTGTGCAATCACATTATGTCTAAAACACAATGGATATACCTTCATTAAAAATACTTGGTTGCTAATATTAGCAAATGTGATGCAAGCCAAGCATCACCGTGGGGCTCAGCTCCCTTTGCCACTTTGGGAGCCTGTGACCCCCCACCCTGTAAAGAATCTGGGCTGGCCTCCCAAAGGATCCGCTGTGACCTCAGCCCTCCGCCAGCCACCCAGCTATCGCTGGCATTTGAGACCAGACATAGGAGTGTTGCTAAAAAAATGCTAGCCAAATCTAAGCTTTCAACAAGTTATAATCACAGATCACCCTAACAAATATAATCATAATGGAAAAGTTTGAAATATTGAGGATTTCCCAAAAGTGACACAGACACACGAAGTGAGTGAATACTGTTGGAACAATGGCATCTATAGACTTGCCCAGTACAGGGTGGCCACAAACCTTCAATCTGTAGAAAATGCGGTTTCTGCAAAATGCAGCAAAGCAAATGCAATGAAAAGAGGTGTGCCTGTATTTAGAAATACATTCCATTCCAAACAGAAGTGTCACAAGGGAGGCAAGTTGCTCTTTATATATTGCAAAGAAACCAACCAGGGCGGGGAGTGGGAGCGCCTGGTTTAATCTCGCTGCTATAGTTTTATGGTGTGACTTCGGGCAAGCTTCCCCAGTGCTGAATGAGGGGCTGGGGAGGCTTGCTGCTGAGGACCCCCCGGCTTGCAGGCTTGCACACATATTGAGCCATGGTTGCACCAGGCGTCTTGGTAGTAAAGGCAGGGTGCGGTGGGTGTGGACTTGGTTTTTCCCTGCTCTTGCCAGGCCCCAGACTCCCAGTCTAGCGGAGCTTCTCTCCAATTCCTGAGCCTTGGAAACTGAGTGAGATAATAATTTTGTCGTGAGCTCCTTTGGGGGTGGTTTTTTATGTGGCCATGAAAACACTCCTATGTCTGATCTCTGATGGCAGCGATAGCTGGGTGGCTGGCGGAAGGCTGAGGTCACAGCGGATCCTTTGGGAGGCCAGCCCGGATTCTTCACAGGGTGGTGGTCACAGGCTCCCGAAGCAGCAAGGGGAGCCGAGCCCCATGATGATGCTTGGCTTGCATCACATTTGCTAACAACCTATTGGCCAAAACACGTTCCAGAGCCAGTCCGGACCCGAGGGGTGAGGAAACACACACCATCCCTTGATCACTGGGGAAGAATCTTGGCCACTTTTTGCCATTACAGAATGTGAGGCTTGCTTACTAGCTCCCACTGCCCTGAAGGCCCCTTCCTTCTCCACGTCCTCACTCTCAGCCTCTGAGTCTAGATCACCATTTATTGAGCACCTGTTATGTGGCCAGTGGTTTCCCCATCATAGCTCTAGTTCATGTCTAACAGCAGCCCTTGCAAGGAATCCACCTCACGGGTGAGGAATGGAGGTTTCGAGAGATCAGGTGGCCTCAAGTCATCGCTGGTCACTGGTGGAGCTAGGACTCAAACTCAGGTCAAGGAATTCCAAGTTTGGTATTAGTTTTACTTTCCCTATCAAGGTGCCCAGAACTTGTTCTTTTCAGAGACACACAGGCAGAGTATGTGGAGACTGGTCCCCAGCTGGGTCCCCCCCAGGAATTCCTGTTCTGGGGCTACTGGTTGGCACTGAAGGGTATCTGTCTGTGGGGCAGGAGGTTTGGGCAAAACGAACAGACTCTAGGGGGCGACAAAGGCCAAGGTGCCTTCTCATTGCTACCCCCAGTTCCTCCATTCCTGCCTTCTTGGCCTGTGTCTGTCCTCAGAGAAGAGATGCTGGCCATTCGGAAAAAACAAAACAAAACATCCATCTTCAGGCACTGAAAAACCAGGGGAGGAGTAAGAAAGGAGGGAGGGAGAGAGGGTAAGGGAGAGAGAAGAAAGAGGAGAAGAGGTGGGTTTTAGTGATGCTGTGTGACCTTGGCCATGTCAGTTCATCTCTCTGAGCCCTATTTCCTCATCAATAAAAAAAGGACCCTCTTATGGATGGCATGAGAAAATACATGTGACTACTTTGGAAACTCTAAGGTGCTGTACAAATATTCCTGAATACTGTTGATAGTGTTGTAATTATTATGTCACAATAGGAGAACTTCATGCTGGAAAAGTGTGTCGCAGCAGAACACTTGTGCTAATGACACATTTAACACCCCATCTTTAACGAGTAGCTTAGTGTCAAGTGAAAACTGGAGTTTCGTGGCACCTGGGTGGCTCAGTGGGTTGAGCCTCTGCCTTTGGCTCAGGTCATGATCTCAGGGTCTTGGTGTCAAGCCCCACACTGGGCTCTCTGCTCGGCTAGAAGCCTGCTTCCCGCCTCTCTCTGCTTGCCTCTCTCTGTGTCTCTGTCAAATAAATAAATAAAATCTTAGGAAAAAAAACCCAAAAAACTGGAGTTTCCTGATAGTAAGACGCTACCGCAGGTAAGATGCCTCATTGACCTAATTAGACGTCGGGGTGGGGGAGAGTTGCCAATTCCAGGTATGTAATTGAGAAAAATGCCTGATAACATACAGTTGTTCCTACCATCGCTCACCTGATCTTCAGGGTCACAGTCCATGTCTGAGGGTATACTGGAACGTCTATAACCCGGGGAAGTTCTGTGGGTCATCAGCAATTATGCAGAACATCAGAGTGTTTTTTTATTTTTATTTTTTGCATCCCATGCATATGAAATTTATTTTTTTGAAGATTAAAGTATGATCTCAAGACATATGGAAGCTTATCAGTGTTTGGATAAACTTTGGATAAACACAGAGTTCCCCTCATTTCTCCATTAACTGCATTGCATACTGCTGGAGGTTAAACAGCTTTTCTTAAAAGTTAGCGAAAAGCCTTTGCCAGATAGGTGCTTAGTGTCTAAGTTATAGGACTTGATGGATCAATTTGTCAAAGACTCATCTCACACCACGCGGAAAATTCTCTGACCACCTCAGGAAGAACGGGCAGTTTTTACTGCCGGTGACAGCCCTGACTGGTGTGTGGCAGGCCACCTCCTGCAAAAACGCTAACCTTTTTTGTGCATCACAATGAAATATTTTTGAAGACACTTACAGCAGTAATTAGGGATCCAAACTTAAGTTAACAACCAAGTCGGTGTGATTATTGTACAACACACACCTGAAGTCACATTGACAACTCTCTGACAACTTGCTCCTCCTCTTGGAGGCAGGCTCATTCTTGTAACATACGTTCTGAACTCAGAAATTCTAAACTGTAAAGAACAGATCTAGGAAATGCTAGTGGCCTAGAACAATGGCAATTGCCTGGTGTAGCTTATTGTTAAGAGAGAGAAAACCAAATGTTTTGAACAGGCCTTGATTCTGTCTGATATATTAAAACAATTCAAATTGACACTTGAGATACTTTTGCCTCATTTGAATGCATGAGGCGCTATGCCTGCAATGCCTGTTGCCGCCACCAGGTGGTGGTAGTGTCTCCAATGGTCTAAGAGTCTGAACTTCCTGCCAGTGGTCTATAAAGGTCAGAGACCTGCACACTGTATCTAGTCAATTACTTCTTTCCTCACCCACTAAAATAAGTCTTCTTTGAGCCCTGATTCTGGCATTTAACAACTGTGGGTCTTGGGTAAGTTAGTTGTCTCATCTGAGGAGAGGGGGATGAAGAATTTTCTGTTTGTAGAATACATCCCACCTTATCCACTGTCCTCTGGCTGCGTACCTCCAGGTGCCTACACACTCTGGCGTGAAGTCAACGTTCACAGCTCTGCTAGGAGCTGTGGAGGGCAGGGAGCGTGGTTAATGCTGGACCGATGCCTTACACTGGTACATTTCTCAACCCATACTTCCCCAGTAGTAATAGCTACTATTTACTGAGCATGTACTCACCTCAATACCAGTTGTTTTAATCCTCATGGCAACCCTATGAGATCAGTATCATTTTCATGCCCATTTTATAGAGGAGGACATCCCCAGGGTTGTGGGAAAACTAAGTGAGTTAATGTATAAAACCTGCTTAGCACAGTGTCTCGGACATAGCAAGCGCTGCTTATTTATAGTGCTTAATATTCACAGAAGAGGGGAGACAGGCTGGTGAACTGAGAAGTATAAAACAGCAAAGCACAAGGGCTAGAGAAGCACAGAAGGTGGGACAATGAACTCTTCTTGGTGAGGGATCCAGGCAGGCTTTGCTGAGGAGGCAACGTGCAAGCTGGATAACGAAGGACAAGTGGGGATGGCAGAGTTGTTATTTATTTTGCTAGTGTGGTTCTCCCCACCCTTTTTCTGAGAGAGAGAGAGCATATGCATGTGCACGTACATGAGTAGGTGGAAGGGGCCCAGGGAGAGGAGAGGGAGAAACTCTCTGCTGAGCCTGACACGGGACTCGATCTCAGGACCCTGAGGTCATGACTGGAACCAAAATCAAGAGTTGGAGGCTTAACTGATTGAGCCACCCTGGTGCCCCACTTCTCTTCTTCCATTTAATAACGGGAACACCCCTCCCAGATTTAGCAGGACACATGGCCACCTACCTAGAGATGATAATTTCCATGTTTCCTTGCAGCCAGTGAAACCACGGGACTGGGTTTCTACTTCTTAATGTGAGTGGAGGTGAAATTACTTGCCACTGCTTCCTGTGGTTGGAATGTGGATATCGTGTGGGTGAACTCATCTGGTCATGAGGGGATGGCAGAGCAACAAAATACAGAGAGAAACTCGCCAAGAAAAAGAGAATGGATGCATGGAGAATGAATGGATCTAATCAGAAATAAAAGATATAGTTATAACTGACACCACAGAAACACAAAGGATAATAGGAGACTACTATGAACAATTATACACCAACAAATTTGACAACCTAGAAGAAACTGATAAATTCCTAGAAACATGCAACCTACTAAGACTGAATCGTGAAGACAGAAAATCTGAACAGACTGGATCACTAATAAGAAGAATGAATCTGTAATCAAAAACCTCCCAACAAAACAGATTCCTGGACCAGACAGCTTCACTGGTCAGTTCTACCAAATATTCAAAGAAGAATTAGTATGGGGACGCCTGGGTGGCTCAGTTGGTTAAGCATCTGCCTTCTGCTCAGGTCATGATGCCAGGGTCCTGGGATAGAGTCCGGCATCAGGTTTTTTGCTCGGCAGGGAGCCTGCTTCTCCCTCTGCCTGCCACTCCCTCTGCTTATGTGCTCTGTCCCTCTCAAATAAATAAATAAATAAATAAAATCTTAAAAAAAAAAGAACAAAGAAGAATTAGTACCAATCTTTTTCAAACTCTTTCAAAAACTATGAAGGAGGAAATGCTTCCAAACTAATTTTACAAAGCCAGTATTATCTAGATATCGAAAGAATGCCCCCAAGAAAAGAAAATTATAGGCCAATACCCTGATGAATGTAGGTGCAAAAATCCTCAGCAACATATTTGCAAACCAAATTCTAGACATTAAGAGGATCATATGCAAAGCTCAGGTGGATTTATTCGGGGATGCAAGGATGGCTCAACACCCGCAAATCAATGTGACACATATATTATATTAACAAAATGAACGATAAAAATCATATCACCATCTGAGCAGATGCAGAGAAAGTATTTGACAAAATTCAACATCCATTGATAATAAAAAAAATCTTAACAAAGGGGGGGATAGAGAGGAAACCTAATTCAATACGATGAAGGCCACATATGAGAAGCTCATGGCTAACATCCTATTCAGTGGTAAAAAGCCGAAAGCTTTCCCTCTAAGGTCAGAAGGTACAAATTTACAATTGTAAAATAAATAAATCACTCACAGCGATGTAAGGACAGCATGGTGGTATAGTTAGTACGTACTGCATATTTGAAAGTTGCTAAGAGGGGAGATCTTAAAAGTTCTCATCACAAGGAAAAAAATCTTCCATAACTATGGATGGTGGCAGATGTTAACTAGATTTATTGTAGCGATCATTTTGCAATATATGTAAATACTGAATCATTATGTTGGACACCTGAAACGAATAGAATGTTCTAGGTCATGTATAACTCAAATAAGATGTGTATAACTGATAAATCACTGAACTCTACCCGTGAAACTAGTAAGACACTGTGTTGATGAATTTAAATGATAAACAATTAAATACTTATTCAATAATGAGTTAAATAATTCATTTAAATTAAGAATTTAAATGAAAAAAATTAATTCTCAATTAAGAAATAAGATTTCTGTGAAGTAAAAGTCACCAAGGAAAATCTAAGAAAAAAAGAAAAGAAAGGAAAAGAAGGAACCTGGGTCCCCAGATGACCCTGGGAAGCACAGCTATCCCATTCACCTTGGACCACATGCCTGTGTCCAAACCATTACATGAGACAGAAACCGCTGTCCTATTTGAGCCACTGCATTGTTGGCTTTCTTATCTGAAGCCTCTTATTTAGTCTAAAGATGA
Source organism: Taxidea taxus jeffersonii (assembly GCA_003697995.1). Taxonomy (NCBI): domain Eukaryota; kingdom Metazoa; phylum Chordata; class Mammalia; order Carnivora; family Mustelidae; genus Taxidea; species Taxidea taxus. Next base: position 18,450 of record RCUC01166035.1, read on the forward strand.
ACCGTAGTACGGTAGGCAAAGAACAGAGAATACTTATACAGCAGAAGAAGAGCATGTTCAAGACACGAAATGGGAAAGAAGTTAGAAAGGTTTAGGAAAATAGCTCACAGGATATTTTTGAGGTCCAAGTGAGACAAATGTATATAAAGTACTTGGTACAGTACCTGAAATGAAACTCACTTTTTTCTTTCTGTTGAAGGTAAATGTCTTTTCAGGGCGTCATCTATAAAATGAGGGTAATGTCAGGTGTATGATAGAAGCAGAGGTCTGGAACTTTCTGTTCTAAGACAGTATGAATAACTTGGGGGGAAATTCTATTGGGAACAAGATTTACAGAGAAATAATTACCAAGGAATGACTGAGTACTCTGCTTTCTCAATTACTCTGGAAAAATTTAATTTCTAATTAATAAATTTTAATTAATAATTTAATGATTTAAATTAAAATTTAATAAGTTAAATCATTAAATTAAAATTTAAATTATTAAATTATTAATTTTAAATTTAATAATTTAAAAATTATTAAATTTAAATTTAAATAATGTAACTTAACAAAATCTCTGGGGCTCTTCCATTACCCAGCTCTAGCTAATGCTTGTCCTGCTCAGTGGACCCTATAGAGTATTAGCAGTCCCTTGAAGAAGCTGTGTATATCCAGAGCTCCATACTCTTTTTTTTTTAAAGAGTTTATTTATTTATTTGACAGACAGAGATCACAAGTAGGCAGAGAGGCAGGCAGAGAGAGAGAGGAGGAAGCAGGCTCCCGGCCAAGCGGGGAGCCCGATGCGGGACTCGATCCCAGGACCCTGAGATCATGACCTGAGCCGAAGGCAGAGGCTTAACCCACTGAGCCACCCAGATGCCCCCTCTGTACTCTTTATAAGCAGGTTTCTTGGTGCTTCTCCTCCAAGATAACTCCTTGTATTTCCCCTGCAACACTCTGCGGACATCGTGTTTGCTGAGACCTCCTGGGCAGATCTGCCTGATTCTCTGTGTGTGACGGGCATCTCCAGCCTTAGCTCTTCTTTCGGCCCTCTGAAAATGCTAACTAATAGCACTCATATTTCTACAAAAGCCTAGGAGCTGCTCTTTACACATGAATTTGATCCTCCCAGCACTGTCGGGAGACAGGTTTTTTTCAGCCTCATTTTACAGCTGAGGAAACGGAACCCCAGAGGAGAATGGCCGCTCCATTGCTCAGCAAGTTTCTCCAGCAAGTCCGTGCAGAGCTGCCGTTAGAAGCTAGATCTGAGTACCATCCCAGTGTGGCACCACTCCTCCCGACCTCCCCGCCTGTCCCAGTCCCCTCCTTGTGAGTTTCAGATTATATAGCGATCCACAGTGTGGGGTTTGGGATCGAACGAACGCTCTGGGTTACCTGCCATTCACTGGCTGTTTACCCTGGACAAGTCAGTTCACTTCTCTTGGTCCAGTTTCCTCATCTGCAAAATGGTGCGTACTGACCTTAAAGGGTTTTTGTAAAGATTAAGTAAACATGATATATAAGTATATATTTATATATTATTGTATTATTTTCTTTATATTTCTAATACTTAATAGAATAGCATATTGGGGTGCCTGGGTGGCTCAGTGGGTTGAGCCTCTGCCTTCGGCTCAGGTCGTCATCTCAGGGTCCTCGATCGAGCCCCGCATCCGGCTCTCTGCTTGACAAGGAGCCTGCTTCCCCCTCTCTCTCTGCCTGCCTCTCTGCCTACTTGTGATCTCTGTCAAATAAATAAATAAATAATCTGAAAAAGAAAGAAGAAAAAGAATAGCATATTATAGGGTGCCCCGGTGGCTCAGTCAGTTAAGTGTCTGCCTTTGGTTTGGGTCATGATCCTGGGGTCCTGGGATGGAGTTCTGCATTGAGCTCCCTGCTCAGCAGGGAGTCTGCTTCTCCCTCGGCCCCTCCCCCTTCCAGTTTGTGTTCTCTCTCTTACTCTCTCTCTCAAACAAATAAATAAAATCTTAAAAAAGAATAGTATATTATATATCCCATTTTACATTCTACTCTCCATTTCATTATCTATAGTATATTGCATTATAGACAATAATGACATCATATATAGGATATAGTTATATATACAGCTTACAGTAGTGCCCGGCATGCGGTGACCACGGCAGAAGGATTCGCCCATGTTTTCTCTCTCTCCTGGTGGAGGGAGGTAGGTAGCAGGAAAGCAGCAGGCATCGGAGATCAGGAGCGGGGGGGTTTGACAGGGTGAGGCCCCGTGGGAGGCAGGGGGCACTGGGGGCACACTCTCCCAGCAGATCTTAATTTGGGAATCTCTGCACGCTGGATTCAGGAGGGATGTGCTGCTGAAGTTAATCAAAGTACCTAGGTTTGCAAATGACTTTCTTTTAAGAAACTCGGTGTAGTTCTAGGTCAGCGCTCTAAAATATTGCTCTTCCACTCCCTTGCCTGTTGCAATGCCTTGCTAGGGCGTTAGGAACAGGCATGGGGCCCCGAGAGCGTGCACCAGGATTTAGGCAGGCCTTGCAGGGTTATCTGCTCCAGCACGCCCCTCCCCACCCTCCTGAGCAGTGAACCATTGCTTGTTTGTATTGAGGTAGTAATATGGCTGAGAACTCCTGGAATGGATAACGCAAATCCCCAGATAATCCCAAATTCCATATTAGCCAGTAATTTTCACTTCCCTCTCTGCAGCTGAGCCTCTCCCAGAGCTTCCTGACGGGGGTCCGGTTACCTTGCTGGCCTTTTCTGTGCAGGGACGTTAGCACGTACATTTTTTGGCACCAGGTGGGTACTCAGGAATCACTTGTTGAATGACTGACAGGATAGGTTCATTGTGGCACTGAGGATCCAGGGCTGTCACGGCAGAGGGCTTCCCGCAGGCTGTGGCTGCATGATTCCCTTTCATTTGCACCAAAACCTAAGGAGATGGGGATTGTCATCCCCATTGCACGGATGAGGAAACTGATCCTCGGAGAGGCGAAATAGCCTAGCCAAGACAGTGGCAGAGTCAGAAAACTGGGCAAAGGTGGGAAAACATGGAGGGCCAGTTAGAGGGGGCAGAGGATCTCAGAGATTGAGAGAGTCAGATGTAGAGAACCCACACAATACGGTGGGAACTCTGCCATTCAGACATCAGAGGAACTTAAGTCTCAGCTTTGCTTAGGTCACTCTGAGACTCCCAGGTCCCCAAGGGTCTGGTGGAGAGAGCACTGCCTGGCTCTCTCAGGGGACCGAATGATGCCTCTGGTACTTTCCATAACCCAGAGGAGGCACTGGGCGGGGCCAATGTCCTTCTTCCTCGGTGTTCTTCCTGTTCCCTCCCTTCCCTGTCCCCTCTCCTTCCTCATTGTCCCCCCCTCCCTTCTTCCGAGCCTCGAGCCTCTTCCCAAATCCTCCCCTCGCCCCTCCTCCCCCCCTCCCCGCAGAGGCCGGGCGCGGGCCGGGCGCGCGCTGGGTGGTCCGGCGGCCGGGGGCGGGCGGTAGCCTGCAGGCGTAATTGGCATGCACGCCGTTGTAGCTGAGACCGCTTAATAAAGCATTACATATCTCACCGCTTCCATATTTCATTACCTCACGCGGAGCCTGTGAGAGGGCCCTAATGGGAGTCAGCTGTGTTTTTACTTTCTGTTGTCGGCCGGGGACGGGTTTCTCTGCGGATTCTTTGAAATGAAATAATGTGATGCACGCCGCGATAAGGGCCGGCCCGTAATGAGGCCCAGGCCGCGGGGCGGCTGCTATTGCTCCAGGTGTCGCGTATTTGGGCTCCGAGGACCAGGAGGAGGAGGGGGCGGCGCCGAGGAGGAAGGGGAGGGGAAGACTCGTGGGGAGGAGGGGGCGGGGGGCTGGAGGGGGGTGAGGGGTAGAGGGAGGGAGTGGCTCCCCCTCCAGGAGCAGAGGCGGGGGCGGGCGGAAACCGGGGAAGTAGGAGGTGACAGAGGGGTGCGGGAGAAGGAGGCGGATTTGGCGAGAGAGGCCAGGACAGTGTCTGGCTAGAGCCAGTCGCCAGAGGTTCAAATCCTGCCTGGGCCTGGACTGTCCCTGTGAGCCCTTTGCCCCTAATACTGGAGGGGTTGCTGTGCTGAGACAAACGAAGGGGATCTGTAAATAGGAAAGGGCAGCATCCCACACATGGAAAAAAAAATGGAATCATTTATCCTGACAAAGGAACCCACTGGCTTTGAGTTCGCCCCTCCCCCCAACACCGCATGGCACCTGCCAACAATTTCAGCAACTTTCCTTGCTAAGTTCTGTTACCTTCCCTTTACAGAGGAGGAGACTGAGGGTTAGAGAGGTGACAGACTGTCTCCAAGGCACACAGTAAGAGGCTGAGGACAGCCCTGGGCACAGAACCAAATGGAGGCAGGAAGACATGGGAAGGAGATAAAGTTGGGCCACTGCCATCTGATTTGTCTACCCTGGCTTTCCCCCCAACCCTCCCACCCCTCAAACTGGGCTTTCTTCTCCATCCTGTGTTATATAGTTCTCCTTGTCTTCTGCACTGGGATAGAGTGGAGGGTGGGCAGGCTGTGGGGAGGGGAGGTGGTGGAGGACCTTGTAGGTGGGGCAGTTTGGCTGGCTGGGAGAGGTGGGGCCCTGGAAGCCCCCTGTTCTGGGTACTCTCTGTTCAAAATTCTGTAGCCATAGTCCTTGGAAGTAAAGGTGGCTCTTTGTAATTCAGCCAGCCAGACCAAAAATCATCTCTTCTTCTGTGTCCCCTCTGTCTCCATCCTTTTTTTCTCTTCCAAAAAATACAGACCCATCGAGGAGTCTTATATCTCCTCAGGGTCTCTCCTACCTGCTCACTCTCACTGCTCCCCACCACTGCATGGCTCTGGGGCAAGCTTCCAGTCTTGCTTCTGACCCATCAGGACTCTTCCCTTTTTCCTTTAAAGATTTTATCCATTTACTTGGCAGAGAGTGTGAGAGAGAGAGAGCACACGCTCCTGCAAGCAGGGGCAGGGGCAGAGGGAGAAGCATGCTCCCTGCTGAGCAAGGAGCCCAATGCAGGACCCGATCCCAGCACCTTGGGATCATGACCTGAACCGAAGGCAAATGCTTAACCAACTGAGCCACCCAAGCATCCTTTCAGGACTCTTCTTAAAATGCCCACCCAAAGTGGCTGGTTGGTTCGGGGCTCTCTGTTGCTCTCAGGGTGTCCATCCTCCTAGACATGCTGCCCAGGGAGTTCCCAGCCAGGATTCAGGGACCTGCCCCACCTCTCCAGCTCCATCTTTGTCCCACTCCAGCACAGACCTTGACAAACTAGGTGGCTCATCTTTCCCCAAGGTCATGATCTGTGATATCTCTGAGCCCCTTGTTCACCCTGTTCCTTCGGCTTGAAGTGTCCTTCCCATGTGGAACCACCTTCTGAGTCCTGCTCGATCTCTGCGCCTCAGCACAATGACTGGGCGTCCCAGGAAGTCTTCTCTCCAAAGGCTCCTGTGCCCTCCATTTCAAGCTGGATATGCACACATCCTGTTCTGAGCCTCAGTTTCTCCATTTGTCTGATGAAGGGGTAGAAGGCCAATTTCTGGGCCACGCCATCTCGTGAATTGACCGGACTGGGTGTTAATTTCTTCCTGAGGTAGAAACAGAGAGTTTGAGGCTGTTGAGGGGCTGGACGGTAACCGGACTGCGTGTGCCCACCATGTGCCAGGCATGGGACTGGCATTGTGTATGCTCCGTGTACATGCACGGCTCAGGGCGAGGGGCAGTCAACGGAGAAGCTGGGGTTTGAAGCCAAATCACCCCAATCCCCAAGCCTGTGCCTATGTGTGTGTTTGTGTACATGTGTGCACATGGGCACGTGTGTGTGTCTGTGTGTGCACATGTAAAATAATGGCATGCAATGTTGGTGGAGACCTTTACCCTTCTCAAAACTCTCTCACCCCCAGGAGCGCTCTGAGGCAGGTTGGTACGGCATGACAGGGATGTATGGACACAGATCGGCCGCTGCCCGTGACACGTACCTGCTGGGCGGGGAGCCCTGGGAGGCACTGCAGGAGGGGGTGCTCTCTTGACCCGGGGAGCCGTGCTGGGCCCTCTCAGTGCAGGATTCTTCACATTTGGCCTAACTTGGGCAGTTTTGTGTCCCAAATGACCCTCTTCCCTACATCCTAACTTTCTGCATATACAAGGCTTATTTCAGAGCCTTTGTTTAAGCTGGTTTCCATCTGGAATGCTTTTCTCTGATGCCTGCCTGTGGACACTGGCTCATGCTTTAAGACCTGGGTCAGATCTCCCCTCTCCACAGAAGCTGCTAGACTCTCTGCTCAGAACCCTCTTTTTTCCATCCCTGCTTCATGCATTTTGCCCATCTCCCTGGCCCAGGTTCCCAGTTCTAAGAAAATGAGTCCCTGAGGCGGGGGCTGAGCCCCAGGCTTGGTCAAGAGAGAGCTAGCTGGGCCCAGGAGCATAAGATAAGCTTGTGAATGGCTGGCCACACGCTCTGAGGAGCACTGAAGATGTATGCAAGTCCCCACTCACAGAGAAAGTGTGAAAAATGGCGGCTCCTAATAGTGTCACGATTTAGCCCTAAGCTCTTGCTTTGGGCCATGTTCGATGTTACAATCTGTCTTTGAATTCTCACAAAACCTTTATATGAGATTGCCATTACAACCCCATTTTACCCATGAGAACACTGAGGCCGAGGGCAGCTGGATAACTTAGCCCAGATGACAGAGCTCATCGGTGGCAGAGCCAGGGCCCGAATCCAGTTCTGTGCGCCTTGGAGGCCCGTCACTTCTGCACACATCACGGGGATCAGATTGCTAGGGGCTTGTGTTCCCCAGGCCTGTCAAGCAGGGCTGCTCTATTGATTAACATGCAAATGATTTTTTGAGAGAGGGCTTAAGTGTAGTTTGGTCCCAGGCAGCCACAGCTGAGATCTGCAACCCAAGCCCCAGCCCCTGCCAACTCGCTCTATCAGGTTTTCATCTCTAGAGTGATTGACGGGTATTTTTTCCCTCCCTGACCCAGAACACCAGGCCTCCAATACTACTGAAATGTTTGCACAATCTTGAAGCATTTATTTAAAAGTTGCTTTTCCCCAAAGGGCCCGGCCTCAGCCAGATCCTGAGCCAGATCCAAAAAAACAAACAAATCCTATCTTTACAAGCTCCTCAGCTGGGCTGCGTGGGGCGGGTGGGGGTAGGGGGTCTCCTGGGCCTACCTTTCCCTTGGCTGGCTGACAGGCCCGCCCTGGGGGCAAGGAGCCCGCCTGCCTGTTTACAGCCCTTTCCAATTCACAGGCCAAACAGGAAGGGGGTGGGGGCTCCGGGAGGGGGCGAAATGTCAGAAATCACAAATAACACAGTTGCTCCTCAAAGCAACAGGCGGTGGAGAAGTGATGGGGCCACGGCTGGGTGGCTTTCTTGAATGAATATGACAGACTCAGACTCCGGCCCCAAGTTGGCAGGTCTCAGCACTAAGTGCTCAGCGCCCTACAGCCCCCAGAGCGTCATGGCTAGGGGCAGGGGTCCCTCAGGAGGTGTCAGAGCACTGGAGCGCTAGGCCTGGTTGGCTCTGTGAGCTTGGAAAACCCCCTTCTCTCTGGTCTCCCCTATTGTGGGACCACAGAGGCAGCTGATCTCCAGCCCTGGTGTTCTCTGCCGCTGCATAATGCCCATTCTAGACTTTCTTTCCTGGGCAAAGCACGGGGAAGAGGGGACTCACAATTACGGAGGGCATTTGTTTGGGGCTAGTACTGTGTTTGGCACTTTATGGGGATTGTCTCGTTTACTCTTTTAACCGCTTCTACAGGTGAGGAATCCAAGGTCAGGATGGGAGCACCAGGCCCGTCAGTCCCCCTCCTCTCTGTCTCCCGGGACCTCCTGGCCAAGGAGTGTTGCTCCTGTGGACATCGGAAAGCCTGCTTTAGAAATGGTCTGTGCAGAGCCTCATGTGGCCTGCCTTTGTGTGCCCAGGAGTGGCGCCAAGGTGATGGAAGTGCTCTGCTGACGGGGACCCCAAGAACTGGCAGGGGTCAGTCTTTTACCCAACTTCTCATGGCTACTGAGGGGCAAACTGGCCACACGTCGGCAAATTGAGGCCTATGTCTGGGAGGGCCCTGGCCAGTCTGCAGAGGTATTGCCTAAGACACCAGACTCAGATGTTTTGACTTTTATCTGAAGGGCCACTCATGTGCAGTCCCCATGCTGGCTTCCCACTGGGCATCATCTACCCCTGAGGCTGGCTTTCTGCTGCCAGAGTTCTGGAAGGACTCACAGTCCGTAACAGACTCTTTGCCCTCGTCCTTGCCCCGGGCAAGGCAATAGCCACCTCAGCTGGGTGTCATCTTATACACAGACCAGGCAATCCCACGCCTCTGGCTCAGCCTTCCGGGGTACTTCCTGCGTCATCTTGGGCGAGCGATTTCAGTGTCCTCTATGAAAGGGGGACCTTCTACTGTGGTGGCCGTGCTCTGCGACCATAAGTCCAGGCTGATAGATGGCAGGTGCCTGCCCCTCTTGCTCCTTCCAGCTGGCTGCTTTCAGTCTGGCCAGGAGCTGCCATGGAGTGACTGGTCGCTGGACTGGCTTCTCTTTTCCCCAGACACCTGCTTTGTGAGCGATCAGTGCTGAGTTTGGGCCAACATGCCGATCTCAAAACCATGGTGCGCACAGGCTGGTTGAACATCACCCAGCTAGGAAGTGGCAGAGTTAGCCATGAAATTCAGGGTTGTGCGATTCTAGAATCTGAATTGGTTCGGAATTCTAGAATCTGACTAGGTTCTGAATTCTAGAATCCGGATTGGTGCTGAATTCTAGAATCTGAATTGGTTACGAATTCTAGAATCTAGAATAGGTTGATCCGATTCTAGAATCTGAATTCTAGAATCTTGACCACTATTGAATGTGTCCTGAAGTAGAGATCCCTGGCTGACCTGTGGCATCTGCTTTCTCCCTATTTCAGAGTCAGAGAACCTCCAAATTTTGGCTGGACACATGGCCTGAAAGCAGAGACCATGGTTTCCAGTCTCCCTTGTGGCTAGCTGCGGCTGTGTAGTCAAGTTCTGGCCAAGAGCTGCGGTTGTATGGGGAACAAGCCAGGAGTGTCCTGAAAGGGAGTGGGCATGTGCATCCCTTCCCTACCCACCTCTCTAGTGTTGAGATTCTGACCTAAGAGCTAGAACAACAGTCATCAGACATCTAGGATCATGAAGGGACAGCAGGAGAATGAAACCATACACAGTATCGCAAGCAGACAGAAGGATGAGGGCCCCTGACAACACAGGACCCATCATATCAGCCTATTCTTGAAACCAAAGAGAAACTTTACTCTGTTTAAGCCACTGTTACTCTGGGCATGAACATAAGCCTAATTACTTCACTGGTTCTCACCGGTATTGTATCAATAACTACATGTGTCCTGCTGTAACATCGATCAGACAGGTGTTTTAAAAATGATCTGGGTTTGTCACAAGATCCAGCCCTGTGATGGCAGAGACTCTGACTTTGCATAATTGGTCTCCACGAACTGGTTCACTGCCAGGCACCCAGCAGGCTCAGGGGTTCTGGATTGTGACCGCTTAGCTATGCTGGAGCCCCATTTCCCAGAATTCCCTTCCCTGCATGGTTAGCAGGGCTGCAGGAGACACTTTGCTTTAGATTTGGAAGGTGGCAGTGTGGCAGCAGCCATATTTTTTGTGTGCGGGACCCAAACTCCCCCTCCGTCATGTCTCTGCAGACTGGGCTTCATGGGCTCTGAGACTCCTCCAGCTCTTGGCCCATTGCCCGCTTCAGCGTCCCTGACCCCTGGACCTGCTAGGTGTGCAGCCTTGTGCCAAGGCGCACCACCTTCTAGAGGACATCCAGTCATTGAAGTTATAAGCTGAGAGTGGTAAGATTTCTCATGGCTCTAGTTGGTCCTTCCTTCTCCTAATTCACAGGGACTTGGCCTCCTCACTGCCTGCCCTGGGGCCTTCAGGTTCTAGACCAGAAGTGGAAGCATGCAGAAGATCTGATCAGCTTTCATGATTGTGTAAGATCAAATCCTTACAATAAATCCTTATTCTACGCATCTTCTTTTTCTCCCCCCCCCAAAAGATTTATTTAGTTTTTATTTGAGAGAGAAAGAGAGCTCAGGCATGCAGGAACAGGGGTGGGGGTAGGAGGCAGGAAGGGGCAGAGGGAAAGGGAAAGAATCTCAAGTGGTCCCTGCCCAGTGTGCTGAGCCCAATGCAGGGCTCGAACCCATGACTCTGAGTTCATGACCTGAGCCAAATTAAAAGTTGGATGGCCAACCAATGGAGCCACCCAGGGGCCCCTCTGCTATCTTCTGATCGAATCCAGATTGAGCATAGGTATTTAATAAACACTTTTTAAATGAGTTAAGAAATGATTTATATGACTGATCCTCTGATATGTGGTACTTGCTGATGGACATCCAGCTCTACTTGCTGGAACAGGTGGAAGAGGAATTAGGTTCAAACTCTAGGACCATATTTTCCCCCATCCTCATGGACACAGCATGCTCAATTATGTCCAAGGGGAGTCTGAATGGGCCAGAGAACTATAGGGAATTGGGGGGGGCATAAGATGGGTAATTTTTGGGTGGCTTGAGTGCAGGTTCTAGTCAGTCTGACAACACCTATCTCTGCTCCAGAAAGGGGACCTAAGGTAACTTCTGCTTCTCTCATCAGCCTTTGTGGAAAAGGACAAGGAGAAATACGTTGGTTAATGTATTTGAATCTTCAATTTCATTTCCACTTAGAGGATTCAAGGGATGCTGTTGGCTCCTTATAATGCCCAGAGAACCCTCTACCAGCTTCCCTTTAGCTTCATGATAAAGGTCAAGACTTTTAAATCTGGCAAGACTTTCTGTGACCTGATTACTTCCAAATGGGGTTCTCCTTGAACCACAGCCTGCATAATATTGTCCCACATCACCTGGCCTTCACTTCAGTGAATTTGAATGAATCAGATTGTAGGTCTGTGCACCTATAAGTTGTTATCTTCAGTTATTCTGTGCCATCAGGAGCCTCAGTTTTTAAGATTGTATCCCTCTCCCCCCACATCAGGTCAGGAGACCCTTCCTAGAGGTAGGGGAGTGAAGTCCAAAGTTTATATCCCTTAAGAGAGAGCGGTTTGTCTGTTCGTCCATCCACCTGTCCGTCCATCCATCCATCCATCAATCCACTTATCTCTCTTACTCTCTGATTACTCTGGGATAGACCTTGTGCTGGGAGCTGAGGACCCAGAAATGAATCAAGTAGATTTCCTGCCCTTGAGCCATCCACAGGAGGACAGACAGTCTCATTTTCCTGTGGCTGGATGGGTGGGGCTTTATCATTTATCCTTAGATGCTGCTAATGCTCTTTAAACATTATTTTTTTCCTCCCCTTTCCTTATCAGATGACTCCCAGTGGTAGCTTCAGTTGAGTACCAGGGAGATGCCCCTTGGAACCGAGGCTGGCTTCATTTTGGTCAGAGGGACTACAATACCATTCTGCCTGTGGCATCCCCTCCTCAGAGCCCTTGGGAATTCCTCCACCTCACTGTGTACGGAATAAAGAGCAGATTTGTTGGAAAGGCTATCAAGAAATTCCAGACTTCTTAATAGAATCTCTGTCTCCATCCATCCACCTTCCACCTGTCCATCGGTCTGTCCATCCTCCATCTACCTGTCCATCCAGCCACTTATTCACTCAGCAAACATTAATGTCTCTTCTCACCTTCCCTTACTTCTTTTCTTTCTCTTCAGACTCAGTATTTCTAAATGGCCAGCTTCCTTGGCCTCATGCCTGTGTGAGCAGGCTCTTCCTGTCATGTTGGAGTGAGGGCTGCTGCTCCCCTTCTTTGCCTAATACTTCCTACTTTTTCTTCGAGTCCAAACTCAAAGGTGGCTTCCTCCATGAAGCTTTGTCAATGATCTTCCCTCTGGGTTTCCATTCTGAATGGCTGGTCTCATGATAGGACATATATATCATAGCACTGTTTCTGGATCTTTCTGTGGCACACTAACCTCCACTTCCATTCTACCAGGGTGGACTCTGTGTACAGTTGTTTCAGTTGCATGCTGCACAAGAACACCCAGCTGGGGGATATGCTCTGATCAGGGCTGCCTCTGCCCAGAGGAAAGAGTGTCCCTCTCCCACCCCCAGTGCATACAAAGCCCATCCACGGGGGGCACATTTTTCTATTATCCCACCCCGGAGTTATTTGAGCTGGTGGTGGCCTACCCTGATTTTAAGTTCTTGGAGGCCGGGATCATGTTGGGTTGTCTATTCCCCCAGCTCCTGGCATAGCAGCACTGGGTCTCAGAGACCTCTGTGAATGTTCTTGGAAAGAACGGAGGAGGGAAAGGAGAGGGAGAAGGAGAAGAAGGCTATCAGTAGCCAGTCTCGGTTCTCTGGGCCTTCGAGGGAGAAGGACTCATGCTCACCTTGCAGGGAAAGGAGGCTTTTGGGCTGAGGCCGTGGTGGTGACAGGCTTATTTGGAAATTCTCCAGTAAGTGGGATGCTTGGGCCTGTCACCCAGTGACCTGGAGAGCTCGCTGGAGGACCTGCAGACCAGGGCTCCTCTAAATATTGTTTTAAACTGATTGATGCCACGCCAGGCAGGGAAGGGGCAGGCATTTTTCATACATGAAAAACAATACATTCTGGGGCCAAAATGAAATGATTTTCCATCTATACGATAACAGGCAAGGAGACAAAGACGATGTTTGAGGACATTTAAACCCTCAAAATCATTAGTCATTGTCCTGGCGGGCTACACAAATAAATGATCAATGCACAGAAAAACAAGACCCTCCGAGGTGTTTGCCCAAGACCACTTATGTGTCAAACAGACTTATTAGATGTGAAGGGAATGATTATTTGTACAAAGTGAAATGAACATGTGCAATAATATTGTAAAATGTTTATTAGTCTAGAGTGTGCTGAACGTTCCTAAAATATATCAGCTTCTCAGCTTGCATTTAATGTACTGTTATAAATGATATCACATCCTTCCAAGCCGATTTTCCGCTTAACGCTAAGCTTCTTTGCTGGGGAAATCGTGTTTTCAGATCTCAAGTATGAAAACATTGTGGGGTTAAACACTCCCCCCTCTTCCCCACCCCCCACCTCCATCAGTTACTTCCCTATAAAACCCGTCCTGGGTCTGGCCAGGAGGGACAGAGCAGTTGGTCAGGACAGATTGTGGTTGGAAAAGGAAAAGGCGGTGATTGAGCTCTTGTGGTGGGAACAACATTAGACTGGAAATCCAGACTCAGGTTTCAGGATCTTCTCACTCATCCCCTGCTCCATGACCTTGGGAAAGTCCTTTCCCCTCTTTGGGCCCCCATCAGCTCCATCAGAAAATAAGAATCTCTAAAGAGACTTCCTGAGCTAAACATTTGTCTATTCTAAATCCCTCCTTGCTGAGTCATGAGTCTGGAAGACAGATGAAACACTGGGATTGAACAAATAAAGGCTAGAGAAAAAGTCTTATTTTTGCCTATGATGCTGACAAACTTCTACTCATCCTTCAAGGCCCTGCCCAGATTTCCCGCTTTTGGGAAGTCTTCTCCGATCTCCTAAGCAGTCTGTCAGTGAGTTTTCTTTGCTCTGACAGTACCTCATCCTCGTGTCTGTTACTGTACCTCTCACCCCACAGCTCTGTCACCAAGGCCAGGCACAGAATTGCAGCTCAGGGCATGGTTACTGGATGCCAGAAGGGGCAGAGCAGAGTGGGTGTCTGGTGTGACCTTTCGACATTCGTCATCAACTGGCCTGCACTTAATGGTAGGAGTTTCAGCTGGAGTGGGGAAGGGACCTGCCCAGGTTTGCCCATTGGCACCAGTGGAGTTCAAGGGATGAAGAGGGGCTTTGCAGGGTTCCTGGGAAGGGTCAGGTGGAACAGCTCCTAGGATCTGTCACCTCCCCACTTATTATGGTCTGCATGTTTGTGTCTCCCTTAAATTCATATGTTGGAATCCTAATTTAGAGTAGGATGGTATTAGGAGGTGGGACCTTGGGAGGTGATGAGGTCATGAGGGCGGGGTCCTCCTGTTGGGATTGATGCTCTTCTAGGAAGAGACCCCGGAGAGCTAGCTACCCTGCCCTGCCCTCCCTTCACTGTGTGAGGGCACAGTGAGAAGGTGTTGTCTTTGAGCCAGGAGGAGAGCTCTCATGGAACCTGACTGTGCTGGCTCCCTGACTCTGCACTTCTTAGCCTTGAGAGCTGTGAGAAAGAATTTCTGTTGCTTAATTGACCTACTTCTTAGTAATTTGTTGTAACAGTGCAAACTAAGATAGCACACAAAAGTAGGGGGCAGGGGAGCCCAGACAAATCCCATGTCCTAGGCCCAGTCATGGGAGATGGGGGTGGTGGGCAGTTCTGGGCATTGGGTAAGGGTATGGGGCTGGCTTTCGAGGCTGTGGAGGTGGATGGGCGAATGGGGAGCTTCTGGTTTCCTGGCTGAGTGTTTCCCACCCTCCATTTCCTGTCTCCTCCTGTTTCCTTGGAAGTCTCCTGCTGTGTGATCTTCTGTGAACCCAACTGATGTTCTGGGCCCCTCAGTTCACAGCAAGCTGATAGCCGGCCACACATTCGAGAATGCTGGCCCCCACAGCGGGGCAGGAGGGCCAGTCGAGGGAGGAGGGAGGAGTCATGCCATTTTAGCAGGGCAGGGCTGGGGCCCCTCCTCCTCCCAGGAAGGAAGAAAGCATTCCACATGAAAACATACACTAACAGAGGAGAAAATGAAATTAGCAATAAGCTGTCAAGGCAATGATAGCAAAGTGGAGGAGGGTAGAACGGATTCAGGAGGGACTCCTGCCCTAAGGTCCTGCCTGCATCTCATTCCTGCCTTCCCAGCAGAGCGGACACAGACAGGAAGGCCATTTATAGCATCCATGAGATAAAGACAGGCCCTTTGCTTAGGAGAAGTGCAAATCCTCACGGTGTTGAGACCAGAGAGAAAAGTCCCCTGTGATTTCTTTTCTTTTCTTTTTTTCTTTGAAGATTTTATTTATTTATTTGACAGAGAGATAGCTAGAGAGGGAACACAAGCAGAGGGAGCAGGAGAGGGAGAGGCAGGCTCCCCACTGAGCAGAGAGACTGATGCAGGGCTCCATCCCAGGACCTTGGGATTGTGACCTGAGCTGAAGGCAGACGCTTAACCGACTGAGCCACCCAGGCACCCTTTCCCTGTGATTTCTTAACACGGGGCAAACAGCGTCCGCCCCCGCTGTCAGGCAGCAACCTAAGTGGGCCTTTCTCCCTCCTCTTCCTCTTTCTTATCCTGTTTCTTTGCTGCACCTTTGTTTTCTCCTTCCTGCCTTCCCCAGTCTGAGCACGGTTAGTGAAGCCGTCCTGAGGATACAGGAGGGGCTCAGGGTGAACCTGGGGGAGCTGGTGGGGCAGTTGGGCAGGGCGGTGGGGAGGGGTGGAGATGGGCCCTGGCCTAGGCTTCGGTCAGGCTGCAGGGGTCCCCACCAAGCAGCTGGGCAGGGCGGGTTCCGGGCATCCCCTCAGAAGGGCAGATGCGCCATACTGAGTGTCTTCTACTAAGTGGCCTCTGCATGTTGCATGCTGGGCATGTCCTACCCTAACCCATGTAATCTCACAACCTCTGCTCAAGGTGGCTCATCTTGTTCTCAAGGTCACGGGGCCAGCATTCTCGAATGTGAGGGAGAGTGGCTCTTGGCTCCAGGTCCTTGGACTCCCAGCTTGCCGATGACGGCCACACTCTCCTGCAATCTCGGGCATGTTTGTGGTCTTGGGTTTTAGTGTCCCCATCTGTACCCTGAGGGCCGGGCACCCCTGAGGTTTGCTTTACCTGGATAGTCTGTGGTTGCCTGACTCTCTGAGGCCCTCTATCCAGTGGGCTTGGGTGGGGGCGGGGGGAGGCACAGGGACCGTTTCTGGCTTTGCCCTAAATAATGTGCATCGTCTTTCTCATCCTCACTTTCACCCTCTGGGTAGAGGCTGCTCCTGCGTGGTTCCCTCAGGTTCTGTCCCTGGATCAGGCCTCTCCCTGTGCCCGCACGCTCCCCCCTCCTTCCAATGCCTAGGGGGACTCTACTCTCCCAATACCTGTATTCCGGGGCAGGTTTGGAGGCCCATGATGGAATCCTCTACTTGCTGGGTCACTCAAAGTCCTTCCCACGTCCACACGACTGAGCCCCTGTCTACCCTCTAATGTTCCCCCCACTCCCAGTGCTCCCAGTACCCCTTGCACAGAGACAGCCCTTGTGGCTTCGTGTTACTGACAGCAACCTGAACTGACTGCTCACACTCCCAGATTTCTGTGGCTTGGCACATCTGTTCCTCTCAGGCTTGCATTCTCCTGGCCCGTGTGGTGACTCAGGGGCCCAGGAGCCTTCTATTCGGTGCCTGGGCCATCCCCAGTGTGCTGGGGTCCTCTGCATTCAGCTGGCCTGTGGGAATAGAAGCCTGATGGAGCACCAGGCAGGTTTCTGGCCTAGGCCCAGGGGCAGCACACACCACTCCCCTTGCATCCCATCTACCGGAACCTAGTCCCGCGGCCACATCAGACTTTAAGGGAGGCTGGAGACATAGTTAAGCTCGGGGCTCAGGATGGGGCAGAAGCCTGTTGCCGAATAGCTTGTTAGCCCTTGCCACGTCTTCCAGAGACTTCTCCTTTACCTTCAGCAGGACTGCGGGCTGGGCAGGCAGACTTACCACCCCTGTTTCACAGGCTTGGAGAAGCTGTCCTTCCTGCCCAAGGTCACACGGTGACCCACTCTTTA
Organism: Taxidea taxus jeffersonii; assembly: GCA_003697995.1. Taxonomy (NCBI): domain Eukaryota; kingdom Metazoa; phylum Chordata; class Mammalia; order Carnivora; family Mustelidae; genus Taxidea; species Taxidea taxus. The sequence continues at coordinate 35,129 of RCUC01166035.1, forward strand.
GTGAGTGGCAGAGACCACAGCCTATGGCTCTCAGCAGGAAGCAGCCCAGCCACCTCTCCTTACCTCCAAGCCCTCCCCGGACTGGGGCTCCCTTCAGGCTCTTTCTAGGTTCCCCTCATGTTAGAGGTGACCAAGGGCCTGACTGCTGCTTTCAGAGGGCCAAGACCATCTCTGGGTCTCTGTCTGCCTTGCCGAGGCATGGGGACTGCTATGGGCCTCGCAGGGAGGACTGAGCAAGGTCGGGTTGCTGAAAGGGGAAAGGGCTGAGAGAAGGTGAGCAGAGAGGAAGGAAGAGTCAGCATGGGAACCATGTGTGAACAGGTGGTGGATGCACGAATGTGTCTCCTGCATGAATAGTTTCCCTCCCCGCGACCCGGTGAGCCTTTGAGGAGCCGGCAGCCCATATCCCTTTCCTGCTGAAATCCCTCCCGCAGCTTCCCACCGCAGGGAGAATAGAACCCCAATCCTCACCTCACCCAAGCCTACACCCCTGGGCCCTCCCTGCCGGCCCTGTGGCCTCATGGGCCCGCCTGGCCCCTGGGAACAGCGGACACAGGCCTGCGGGGCCACGAGGCTGACCTGCGTGCATTCCATCAGCGGCTTCCCTAGTGGTCGGGCCTCTAGTTGGGTTTGTCCAATGGGAGTCACCCCAGGAGAGCACAAGAAGGGAGCACAATGGGTCAGGGTGTTTGTTCCCCTTGCTCTCCCTACAGGTGTCCTGGGCTGGTTGTGTCTCTTGACCAAAGTCTATCACTTCTCTCAAGGAGACTGACTCTAAGTTCCAGCCTCCAGCAGAGGGCTAACAGCTTTGTCACCTGGGTCTCAGGCTGCTGCTCTGTTCCTTAGGTTTCCCTGCATCCTCTCCTTTTCTAATACCTGCTCTGTAAAGAAAGCCTCCTGGAATTCCCCTGTTTTGCACGTGCTCCCTATTTCCTGCGGCAGTGCTCGCCGACACACCATCCGTCTCCAGGCCTCTGTCCTTGCTGTTCCCACTGCCTGCTGGTTCCCACTTCCCTCTGGCTTTTAGATTGGCAACTGCATTTCAGCTTTAAGCTCTCAGCTGACCGACACCTCCTCAGCGAAGCTTTCCCAGGAAAGAGTCGGCTTTAGCCAAGAGGATCCCCTCACTGGTGAGTCTCACTCCCTTGACCCCGATGATTTCCTTCATTGTACTTATCAGGGTTTGAAACGTTTGTCTGGTCTTTTCCCTCTGGCTCTGAGGAAGAGCAGGGGCTTTGTCTCCCTTGCTGCGTCTGTGTCCCCCGAGCCTAGGACAGTGCCTCGCACAGAGTGGGCCCTTGCTACAGATGGTCACTGAATTTATAAGTAAGGTGGATTTAATATTCGAATCAGGGAGTGGCCTAAATGAATGAATGCGTGGATCGGCAAGTAAATAATCTGAGTTAATTTAAAGGAGGAGTGGGTGTTGGCAAATCTGTAATGAATGAGAAACTAGGTAGACGTGTGAGAGAAACGAGGACTCAGCGAATGACCACAAGGACAGGTGTGCAAGCTTGTTCAAGCATTCAATGGACAACGCAGCTGTTTCTGTCTCCCGGGCACAACAGTGGCCTTTTGTACTTGACCTTAGCCCAAAGGCCGAGAAGTTGTGACCAGGAACCCAGGAGGTGAGGCAGGGTCCTTAGGGAGTGTGTGTGTTGGGGGGGGTTTGGGGGCTGGAATGGGAGGTCCAGGAGATCTGGGATATAGGCAGAGTGTGACGCTGTGACAGACCCTGGCCTCTTGATGGGGGTCAGCAAGGATGGACCTTCTGCCCCACAGGGGGGCCGCCTGCAGGTCCTGATTTTGGACCCTAGCTTCTCTGTCTCAAAGCAGCTCCTTTGCCCACCAGAGCCTTTTCTACTGGAAAGTTCTCCTGGGAGGGGCACACCTTTCAGCCCCCTGCGTGCAGATTCACAAGAACTGCTCACACAGCCAAAAAGTCATCCCCAGCCAGCTTCTCTGAGAAGTCGCCGTGCTGAGTAAGCAAGACCCTGTCACCACCTTCGGGGGGCTGGTTGTCCCTCGGGGGATAGTAAATAAAGTGAGGTCCACTTATGGTGCCATGGGGGTTCAGCAGATCTTGTGCTGCCAGACCTCAGAGCATCCCATGGGGCCCTGTCAGAGATTGGGGGAGGGAGGATACATGCCCCAGCAAGTTGAGAAGGTGGTAGGAGGCCAAGGACACCCTCTCCCAGACTGGCATGGCACCAATATCTTCTTCATGCCCTTCTTGGCAGGAACAATCTTTTTTCATCCCTGGGCTCCTGTAGCCCTCGCCCGGGGCAGAGAAATGGCTCTTCCCTTTCACAGCTGGACCCCAAGGCCAGAGGGAAGATGTGCCTTGTCTGTGTTCACACAGACTCTCTCTGCTCCCGACAGTATCCATGTCTAACCACTGTCCCTCAGCACCTGCACGAGGCTGGGAGCTCAGTGAGGGGGCAAGTCTGCCGCCTGGAGTTGAGCATCGCTTCTCTGATCCAGGTGTGTGTGTGTGTGTGTGTGTGTGTGTGTGTGAATGGGAACTGCGGAACCCTTCTGCTGTGGGTAGAATTGCGTTCTCCCGAAGTTCGTATACCGAAGTCCTAACCTCTCCAACCCCAGTGTGTGGCCTTCTTTGGAGACAGGGTCTTTATGGAGTTAACTTAGTTAAAATGCCATTGTTAGGGAGGAAATAATCCAACCTGACTGGCATCCTTTTAACAAGGGGAAACTTCGGGACGAAGACTCACACCATGTGAAGATGAAGGCAGAGACTGGGTGAAGTTTCCGCAAGGCAAAGAAAGCCAAGGTTGCCTGCAAGCAACCAGGAGCCAAGAGGGGTCCTGGAACAGGGTCTCCCTCACAGGCGTCATGTGGAGCCAAGCAGGCCGGCACCTTGATTCCGGGCTTCTCTACTCTGGAACCGCGAGACAATACATTTCTGCCGTTTAAGCCCCTCGGTCAGTGGTATGTTGTTACGGCAGCCTGGGGAACCTAATGAACTCTCTCCTGTCTATGGAATTCCAGAGCTTTAGAGGTGAGAACCTACTGTGCGCAAGCTTGAAGGGGTAGCACAGTGTGGTGGCAAGAGTGGACGGGGTGGGGCAGGAACTGAGTTCTGGTCCCAGATCTGCCACTCACTTGTTGGGCTCCGTGTGCTGCTTGTGAACCAAAAGAGTGGGGTTCAAGATTTCTAACTGGTGCTTTCTTAGGAGCAGTGAAGAGGGAGCCTAGCAAGATTTGGGGACCCAGCCCGTGGGAGCCGGGGAGTGAGCCTGAGAGCTCAGCCTTCATTTCTTGCACGGTGATTACTCCTTTGCCCTCAGTGCCTCCGAACCGGTCCTCAGCAAGCCTCCCCCCATATGATGCTCTCTTCTCAGCCCCTGGGTGGCCTTGGTGTTGTGTGTGTGTGTGTGTGTGTGTGTGTGTGTGTGTGTGCATGTGATGAGGACTGGCTGTTTGGAAAGGCATCTTCCTGAAGGAGGGAGCAGTGAGTAGGCCCCACTGGTATCCTGTGAGTTCCAGGGCGGCCTCCCAAGGCTGCCTGGATGGGTGGCCTGCGGCCCTGGGACCCACAGCGCAGAGGCACAATATGTCTTTGTCTGGCCAGGGCTTCTGAGGACCACGGAGGCTGATTACATGCCCCACCAGTATTTTCTCGGGGTCCCTAGTGGGAGACTTGATGCCCTAACTGGCTTTCTGACTTCCTTTCCTGCCTGCCTCCAGTGTTTTCTGAGAGCCAGCCCGGGACTCAGGCCACGTAGCACCAAATGGACAGCAACATCTTAAAACCAACAATTTACAATTGTCAGATGGTTGCAGATCATTCCTCTGTCTCCCGACCTCTCAGTGCCTTGAAGACCTAATCCAGGGAAGGTCTCCAGTGAGGTACTATAAGGCTCTGTCCTCAGCCAGGGCTGGAAGCTACTCTCAGTTGTTAATTTCACAGAGCTGAAGGGATAGTGCAGATGCTGGCTGGCAGAACCAGAGTTAGAAAGGTCCAGTTTTTGAAAACATGGGTTTGAAAAGTGATTGCCTGATTGTATGGTGGTGAGCTATATTTCAAAGTTCTTTGTGCAAAAAGAATCTGGGGGTCATAGTGGTATCCAAGCGCAGTGCAAGCTGACCATGCCAGAGTAAGGAAGCACAACTGAGGTCTTAATGTAGGCATGATTTCTTGAGCAAGGAAGTAACAAGTCTGTAGTTTCTGACTCCTCTGATTCCCTATTTACCCAACACAGGAATTCTGCAAGCCTCCAGTGACTGGGAGTTCTCCCCTCCTCAGCTGGCTCTGTGAGAAAGTTCTTCCTTGTATTCTGCCTCCTTGTGATTTTATTCAATAATATTTTCAAGCACGTACTGGGTGCTGTATTGTTTTTATCTTTGTTCTCTGGCACTCATTAAGCTTATTTGCTCTCCTATCCTTGAAAGTCTTCTGTGTTTTCTAAACAGTGATCCCATCTTTCAGGCCTTCTCTTCTCTAGGGAGGATAGCCCTTCCTCCCCCACCAGTTTTTCCCAGGACGTGGCGTGGCAAACCTTTCTTTTTTGGCTATGACACACCTTATTATTCTCCCATTAATCTTTGTCTTGAACTCCATATGGAGTCTAGTGAGATCACCACCTCCCTTGTTCTGATGACGATGCTCTTATTGATGCAACCAGAGGTGGGAGGCCCAGGTACTGTGAATCCCTAAGCCTCAGTGACCAGAGCTTGTGACCCTAGATTTTCCTTCAGCGATGGCTTATTCATTCTCTCCTGAAAGGAACTGCATTAAATCACACAGTGATTTAGACAGCTGGGCTCCATTTTCAGCCTCAGTCTGGCTACAGCCTTTCCTTTCCCCATCCTTCTTGCTGTTGTACCAGAACTGTCCTCTCCCACCCCTCCCCTGCTCCTGGCACCCTAATCAGGGCTTTCCAATTGTAACCAGTCTACGTCGAAAGGGTTAATTACTTGGAGAGCCCTAAGGCATGGATCAGAAAGTCACTTTCTCTAGGACTCAGTTTCCTCGTGTGTCAAAAGAGGAGTCCAGTCCAGCTCTGCTGCAGAGTCTGCTCTGGCCCTGATGTCTGATAGGCCGAGCGTGGGACGTGGGCATCCCCACTCCCATGACCCGCCAGTAGGATCGATGTATTGGTGGTACCACTCACATTACGCACGGTGGAGGAGGCTTCTCTGGGTCAATATGGAGAAAAGTTCTCCCCCATCCACCTGCGGATTTCAGGGAGAGGCCCCCACCCAACCCCCCCCACAGGGAGAACAAACATTAGCATCCACGTGGTTGCCCCTCGGAGGAGCAACCATTAGGTCTAATCAAAGGCAGGAGGACGTGTGCTTTCGCTGGTGAATCCCCTTGGCCTGGGAGCAAATCTCCATCTTGGCAGGAGGGGCTCTTACTTGATCGGGGCTGAGTTCTACGAGCAACTGTAAATTCTCAGTAAAACAGCCCCGTTGGGCCTAATTTCAACCACTTAACCCAGAGGTTGCATTCTTGAAGTGTTCTGCCAAATGCATCCGTCTCCCGGCTGCAGAGACCGCAGCTCCTGAGTGCTCGCGTGCGCGCGCCACGGCTGGATCGCCAGCGGCCTTTCTGCTGTCACCTGCCTCAGCGTGAGCTCGAGACTCGGGGTCCCCCATGCCCCTCTCCTTCCCACTCCCTCCCGAGGGAGTTGCCCAGGGCCCCTTCTTGGCAAACGTCAGGTCTGTGTTGGCCACCGTTGCCCCGGTCCTTCGGAGACCAAATAGTTGCACAACTTGGGGAGAACTCGGTCAGCTTTGGAAGCCCGGTCTGAAGGTCTGATTCAGTCGGGGGCTAAGTCAAGTTGGCCACGCAACAGCTGAAGCGGGCGAGCAGAGCCCAGACCCCTGGTCAGCTTGGTTAAATATCAGTCAGCTGCGCCGAAGGGTGCCGAAGGAGCCCGTCGCTGTGGCCCCAGAAATGGGTACCTTAAAAACAACGGGGTCGGGGCGCCCGGGTGGCTCAGTGGGTTAAAGCCTCTGCCTTCAGCTCAGGTCATGGTTGCAGGGTCCTGGGATCGAGCCCCGCATCGGGCTCTCTGCTCGGCGGGGAGCCTGCTCCTCCCGCCCCCGCCTGCCTCTCTGCCTACTTGTGATCTCTGTCTGCCCAATAAATAAATAAAATCTTAAAAAAAACAACAACGGGGTCACACGATAATAAAACATTGATTCAGTTTGAATAACGAGTCCACTGAGTTAAAGCATACCGAAGCAACTGTTCAACGCAGTCAAACAAGCAGTCAGCTTGATCAAACAACGCTCCAACGATCTGTCTTCAGAGCGAAATGAAGCCAAAACACCGAACCAGCGCCATATCGAGCCATTGGGTTAGACGATGCAGGACCAATAGGTCGGCTGGTTCGGATGATAGCAGCATGCCCGGGCTGCTGTAAACAGCCAATGGACCGCCTCAGACAATGTCAAAATATTTGGGTTCATTCATTCAAACATCCAGTCAGTTCAATGAAACCCAGTGCACTCAGTTAATGGCTGCCAAAACACCCATCCAACTTAAACAGTCGGTCAGAGGGAGCTAACCGTGACAGAACAACCGGTCAGCTTGGTGAAACCACCAATCACCACAGCCAAACAAGCAGTCAACCCAAACGAAGCAAAAAGCAACAGGTCACACTGGTCACCAGGCAGTAACAAAACACCCACTCCATCCTGTCAAACAACCTCTCAGGCGGGAGAGGCTGTGTCTAAACATTCAGTCAGTGCTCTGACGAGCTAGTTGTCTTGATGCTGGGAAACCAAAACAACCACTTAACTTGGGTGAATTAATGACAAGGCAGAGGACTTCGAGAGCACCTCCGCTCTGTTCGGCATTCGCAGGCCAGCGACACCAGAGGAGAGGGCGGACGCTGCCAGGCGGGTGGCTCCCTTGTCTGGACGTCACCCGCGCGCCCCTCCGTTCAGCCTCAGAACATCCAGAGAGAAATCAGACCCGTGCCTTGACTGGGTAAATAAACTTTCTGGCGTGGAGGTTGGGCTTCTTAGAGAGAAATGGGTGGAGGGGGAGAAGATCAGAGAAGACTGTTTCTGTCCCCTCCCCCAGCCTGCAGTAGGGGGTCGAGAAGCCCCAACCTGTGTCCCTTGTTGCGAAGTGTTGCGAAGGGACAGGGAGACTTTTCTCCAGGGACCGGACCGGTGATGAGGGAAGCTGCCCAGGGCTTACAGTGACCTAGTGGGGAGCTACAGCCCAGTGTTGGGGTCTTTAATTCTCAGAGCCAGGAGGCCCTCGCCCCATGGCACTAGCCTGGTTTCCAAGGCTGGAGCCCTTTACTGGGAACAGAACTTTCCTAGCAATTCCAGGAGCTCTGGTCATCTCTCGTGCCGGGCTTGCTAATGCCAGTGACACCGCTGAGCTTCTGCAGGCCAGGCACTGGGCTAAGAGGTCCTTTGCAGACTTCGACATGTGCTATCTTTACAAAACTCAATGAGCTCAGCGCTATTGTGACCCCCCCCCCCCCATTTCACCGATGGCTTGTGCAGGGCTTCCAGAGGTAAAGAAAGTTGACTAAGGTCACAGAGCTATTGAGAGGCCGGGGCAGGATTCGAAAGCTCAGACTTTAGGAGCCAACTGTCCCTTCAAAATATTTGTTGAAAGAAGGGGTGAGGGAAGGAGTTGGTTGGAGCTGCCGGACAGGTGGCGGTGCGTTAGAAGGCCCCCACTCGTCTGTCTTCGTGGTGGCCATGGGAGAAGAGGTCCTTCATACTGGTAGAGACTCGGGTGTAGACAGGTTGGGAGCCTGAATTTCAGGAAAGGACACCCTCACCTTCGAGTCTACCCCAGTGCTAACCCCTCTTGCCCAGGAATGCCATACAGGTATCACTCACTCCCCTGGAGGCCGGTGGGCCCTGGGGGACCTGGACCTACAGGCGGCCTTGAGGTTTGGCTGAGAGGGCAGGGGGCAGGCGACTTCCTGACATCTGCCCGATCCTCCCCACTAAAAGCCCCCTTGGCGCCTGCCTACCGTATCCGGGCGGCAGGTCTGAGCCCACTACTGACCACAGTTGACACCCTCCCCTCATTCAAGGAAAGGCGTGTTGACTCACTCCCCACATTAGGCACAGACTATTTTATTGAATGCTAACGCAAATCACCGGGGCAGGAAATGTCGTAAAGAGAAAAGTAATCTTCTGACGGAAAAATAAATTATCAGCAGTGTTCCGAAGGAAAAGAAACATTCTTAAATAATTTCTCTTGCTGTTGGTATTGGCTGGCAGTGTGGGCCAGCCAAGCAAATGGTAATTTCCAAATTAGATTATACATTATGTCATATTAGTTTTATATTAGAAAAACAAACGGGATCAGAGGAGAAGTGCCAAGGTTGGCGGGCCGTGCTGGCCACGTGACCGGCTGTGTTTCCACTGCAGAATGTTTAATGATTCCGGGGGAGGTGGAAGAGCAAACATTCAGACCAGAATGGGGGCAGGGGGTGGAGGGGCTGTGTAGAGGTGGGCCCTCCCGGGTGGGAAAAGACAGGTTTCAGGCCGGGCCTCCGGGAGGGTGGGTAGCAGCCAAGGTTGGGAGGCAGGGAGCATGCTCAGGGTCCTGGTCCCATCCTTCACTTTCGGGGGACCTGGACCCTCCCTGGAGGGGCCACTTCACGGCACTAGCTTTGCAGTCAGGCACCGTGGCGGTCAGTGTGCGTGGGAACAGCAGGTGGAGGCACCCATGTGGGGTCCCAAGAAGGGAAGACCTGATGGGTTCCTGTTGTCGTCCTCAATTCCCCAGGGAGCTGTCCTTGGGCAGGGGAAAGAGACGTGCCCCGCAGAGGGCAAAGCCAGGGGAATGCTAAGGAGGCCAGCTTTAATTCGGAGCCCTGCTGCCAGCTCCTCTTTACTGGGGCTTCTACGTGCCAGGAGGTTTACCCACGCTTATTTATCTGCTCCCCACAGCAATCCCAGCAGGGCAGGGGGCAGAGGGAAGTGGAGAGCCAGAGGGCTCGAGGGACCTGCCCGTGGCTGATCTGTTGGGAAGTGGCAGGGCCACATGGGGATGCTTGTGCCCACAGGAGAAACGGACATTCTGCGATGGGATGCTGGTGTGTGGTAGGGCGAGGATGATGACGACCTGCTTGTTGGGAGGGTTTCTGCAGCCGCGGAGGCATCAGACTCCTGACCTTGAGGACCCCTTTCTTCCTAAGACCGCTGCTCTGACACCTCCACTCATTGGTGTGTGAATTGGGGCGAGTATCTTTTACCAAACCGTGAGCTTCTTACAGGCAGGGATCTTGTCTGATGCTCTCTGAATACTTTGTACCTCAGGCAAGGCTTGAGACGGCTACTAATGGTCACAGCAGACACAGGAAAGACAAGAAATCTAGGTGGCTAGAACTGGAAGGGTGTCGGGGCTTCGAACCTGGGTTGGGGTTCATGGCCCTCTGGCATCTGCTGGACTGCTTTCCCAGCCCCTGATGAGCACCACTAATGAGCCACAGCACTTCCACCCTTTGAGCTCTCGAGCAGCCACTGCCGGCCCATCTGCGTTAGCAAGCTTATCTGCCACTGAGATCTAGCCCACCTTCTCGCCTGCGATGGAGAAAACCGCTAGCATAGGGGAGAGACGCAGCTTGTCTGAAGTCCCACCACCAGTCGCGAGCAGAGCAAGATCTGGAACCCACCTTCCAGAGCATGCGATGAGGTTAAAGGGGGAAGGCTTAGAATGGATTATTGAACAAGTATCTGGTAATTAAGAACCACATGCCTACTGCTGACCGTATGGAGTTTGGATGAAAAGATAAAAGAGAATCTAGTGGACAGACAGCAATGCAGGCTGGTAGCCCATCACTTTGGACACTTCTGTCCTCAAAATATTCTCTGTATTCCTCAGGACTCCTGGGTTCTAGTTCTAGATCTTTCCCTCTGCTCATGTACATCCTCTCTCTGGACCTCAGTTTTTCCATCTGTGAATGAGAGTGGGCATGGTGCTCAAGCTCTCTGAGATGCCAAATCCCTTCTGGCCCCGATATTCTAGGATTCTGTGGTCCCAGAATTCAGCCCAGATTCTCCTCAGACTCCCCTGCTCCATGGAGGGAGCCAGGCCCACGGGAGCTGCAGTAGTGCGCTGGGACCACCAGGGGGAGAGGGAGCATTCTGCATGATTTCTGCTTACCTTCTGTTCTGACCCCCCTGGTGGCGTGGAGGGTTACTGCAATTCTGACGGACTTCCTGTGTCCTCCTGGAGTGCTCAGTAGTCAGCTCCTGGGGATCATCTAATATGAAAACATATGTATTCACTTACTAAATACACCTTGACCCCCTCCTCTGGGCGGGTTCCCTTGCTGAGTGCTGGGGACCCATCCCTGCCCTTGGAGGAGCTCACAGGCCAGTGAGGGGGCAGACATGCATGGAGGCCACCCAAAGGCAGCAGGGGCTAGGACTGGGGGTGGGGGCAGTGGAGGTCCCATGGGAATGCAGGGGAACCTTCTGGTAAGTCTTCCTGGAGACAGTGATATCTGAGCCCAATCCTAAAGGATGAGGCAGAGTTTGGCAAGAGGGTTGCAGGTGAGGGGTGGGAGAGGGGTGGGAGAGTTAATGTTCCAGGTGGAGGGAACAGCATAAGCAAAGACCTAGTTGGGGGAGACAGAGTGAGTTGTAGGTAGGGAGCTGCAGGGGCTGCTGTGGGCACGACCGTGTATGTGAGTGGCAGGGATGGTGGGCAGGACAAGCATTATTTTGTTCAAAAATATTTATTGACTCTCTACAGAACATCAGGCTAAATTGTGAAAGGCCTTGAATGCAGTCCCAAATCCCAAACCATTTTCCTTCCTGGGCTCTAGCCTGTGTGCCCAAAACAGCTATAAGAAGAATTGTTTTCTAAATTTAGTTAATTACTGTTTGTCTTCTCCCATCTTCCCATGGAGATAGCTACACTCAAGGGAGTTGGGACAGGAAACTGGCCTTGGGACTGGGAATAGCATCAGGGACCTTGTCATCTAGGACAGGTGAGACAGCAAGGGTGGGAGACCAGGCTCGGCCTGGCCAGCTGACTTCTCCACCTGGACACTACTCTCCCTTAGAACACAGCAGCCTGCAGCCTCACCCTGCCTGAAGCCGTCCCCCTCACCAGTCTCTGGGGTTGATCCCATATCTGGGTGTTGGCTCCAGAGGGGAGGCTGTTCGCGCAAGAGGCTGGATGGTGCCTGGGGCATGTTGAGTGGTGGGACTGGAGTGAGTGGTTGAAGGGCAGGAAGGCAAAGAGATCCCTTGAGGTAAGAGCTTTGGGAAGGAAAGTCCCAGAACAGGGGGGAGGTGGAGTCTTAGCCATGAGGCAGAGCCCTGTCAGCACAGGGCGGGCCCAGACTCTGGAAGAACTGGTCCCGGTGGAAGGGAGACGAGGAAAGCATCATGAATTGCACGATTACAGTGTGCCAGGAGCTGTACTCGTGTTCTCTCACTGGGTGCCTCCAAAGCCTTGTGAGGGGAAGTGATTTGCCATGCTGGGGTCGGGCTTGATGGTAGTGGCCCAGGCATGGAGAGCGTAAGTGACTTGCCCAAGGTCACGGTCAGAGAGTGGCACTGCTGGGTCTTTGGGACTCTGCAGTCATTTCTCTGCAGGAGACCACTGTGGCTCTTTGCATTTCTTGCCTCCCTTCTTCCCAAGATGTGCTGAGCCACGACCCTCCTCCTCTTCTCTCTCTGTTCTCTCTGTCTGGGACACCATCTCTTTTGCTCATATTCTTTACTTGGTGAAATTCTCATTGTTTTCAGGTCTGCTTCCTATGTCCTTTGTGAAAGGTTCTTTGATCCTTCCAGGTTTTTATTTTATTTTGTTTTGTTTTTTATATTTATATTATTTTATTTTGTCCATCCACCCATCCATCCATCATCCATCCGTCATCCGCCATCCATCTCCTTCTCCCTTGATTTGCACCAGACGGATTTCTGGCTGTCCAGGTAGTTCATCACTGGCTCCTCTAAAAGCCACGGGGCCCTTTGTCCGCAGTCAAGTACCACCCCCCTGATGGTGCCCCTCGGCCCAGCAGCCTGGGAGCTCCCTGAGGGTAAGAGCAGGCCTGACATTTTGTCTCTGGTGTTGCCTGATACAGAGGCTGCCCCCTCTCCCCCTCACCTTGCCTCTTCTTTTACACAGAAAGATCCTTAACTTTGGCCTGTTCCCCAAAGAGAGAATTTCCATGCCTGGAGTGCCTTTGGGTTGAGATTGAGAGCAATTTTTTTTGGTGCCAAGAGAGACACTTCCAAATAGCTTCTGTGTGATGGGAGAGCTGAGCTGGGGACGCTGCTAACAAGGGGTTCCTTTTGCTTTCCCTAAGACCACAGGGTTACCCTAGAACTGTAGAACATTCTGGACATTTCAGGGATGCTAGGCTCACCTCATCAGCCTGGGCTGGGCAAATCTTTGCTTAAAACTGGTGAAGGCACAGTGACTCAGTGTGTTTCTGGGGGCTCATGGGGGGTTGCTGGGCCGTGAGCCAGGTTTAGATGGGATGGGCTGAACCTCCATCGGTTTTTTTTTCTAGGTTATGTTGTGGTAACAGACACACCATAGCGTGCCCCAAATAGGGGCTTTACAATAACAAGTTTACTTTTCCCCCACATTATATTTTGTCTGTGGTGGCTGTGGGTTGACTGTGGCTCTGCTCTGTGTGCCCTCTCTATTCCAGGATCCTTGCAAAGCAGCTGTCCCTCTTTGGGACATGATGTACTCCAGGCAGAGAGCAAAAAGAAAAATGACTGAGCCACACAATAGCTCTTAATGTCCTCTTCACTCATACGCCATCAACCAAAGCAAGACCCAGAGTCCAATGTGAAGGCCTCCCATGGGCGAGGGAAGGTAGAAAAGCCTCTTAGGGGGAAGGCGGAGTGAATAATCAGAGCGAGAACACAACCTATGGCAGGTCAGGACCCTCATGCAACTGAAGCCAGCTCCCTCTGTCAACCTTTTGTGGCCTGGTCACAGGCTGAATTTAAGAGTCTGTGGTGCCTTTGGAGAAAACAAGTCCCCAAATTGGACGTCAAAAGTGTGACTTGGGGGGCGCCTGGTGGCTCAGTGGGTTAAAGCCTCTGCCTGCGGCTTAGGTCATGATCCCAGGGTCCTGGGATCGAGCCCCACATCGGGCTCTCTGCTCAGCAGGGAGCCTGCTTCCTCCCTCTCTCTCTCTCTGCCTGCTTCTCTGCCTACTTGTGATCTCCATCTGTCAAATAAATAAATAAAATCTTAAAAAAAAAAGTGTGACTCGGGCTTACAAAGTGTGGAGCTTACAAAGGATTTCGGAGAAAGGAGGGCACGGGGGCGAACGGGTCAGGAGACCCTTCCTTCTATCCCTAGCCCTGCAAACTCCTACTTTTCTTTTGTGGTTTCAGATCCAAATGCCACCTCTGAGAAGCCCTTCAGGATCTGCCCTCCCAGCCGGGTTCAGCGCTCTTCCTCTGCGATCCCATGCCCTTTTGCTTTTCATGTTTCACACCTCCTTCACTGTGTGTGATGGTCGTTAACGTGCCTGGGTTCCCAGGGAGCGGGGGAAGGCTGAATTTGGCTCCAGCTGCTAGTGAGACTTGGTAGAGCACGTCTTTTCCCAGTTCCAAGTTCAGTGGCGTTATGCAGGTAACTTGCAAATTTGCCATGGTTGGAGTATTTACATCCCAGAAAGCAGCAAGCCCTGCGGATAAGGACCGTTTTCCTTCCCCAGAGGCAGTTTGAAAGCCTTGCCCCCCAGCCACTGCCCTGGAGTGGGGACAGCTCATGGGCCCCGCTTCTTTCTTCCTGTAGGGTCTGGTAGAGGAATGGCTGTTCCACAAGTCGTGGCAGACTGAGAGTGAGTGCGCTTAGGACGGTGGCCAGAGCGGTGAAGGGATGGATGCGTGTCTGGCTGGACTGGAGTGCCCACCGGGCCTGTGCTCCCTCCAGGCCCTTTTCCTGCTCCCAGGCCCCTGGCCTGATGCTCACCATCCCCCCGGATCTATGTGACCAGGCAGAACACAGAGCACACGAGCCTTTCTGGCCTTTGCTCTTCAGACCTCTGAGTTTTTGGAATTGATAGTGTTTCCAGAGCAAGCGAGCAGGAGAAGAAGGCTAAGCTGAATGTCTTGAAGAAGGGTCAGTGGGAGAAGAGGAGGGGTGTGGGCAGGCCTACATGTCCTAAGCAGCTTCTCCGGGAGGTGATGGGAGCCCCAGGAGACACGGCGGTGGGGTGCACCTGAGACCCAGCACAGGGGGAGACAGAGGGTGGCCAGACAGGCAGGGTCAGGTGTTGGGGGTACCTACAAGAGCAATTGGTGTGGAGCTGTGCTGGGGGGCTATGTGCCCTGCCCCTAACCCCACACCTTAATGTCATGCAGGGTCCCCCAAGTATGGAATCGTCCTGGAAACGTGAGATAAAAAATCCCCCAGACCGAGACGTGAGGTTTATA
>ML111076.1:0-41909 GCA_003697995.1 Taxidea taxus jeffersonii
GAGAGGTGACAGGGCAGTGACTGGGTATCAGGTACCTCCCTTGCTTTCCCTCGTTCTTGTATAGCATGAAAACTCTCTCCGGATGAAACAGTCCGTATTAAACCTCCTGTGGGTCAGATTCCTGTTGGCTTATGTCAAGGCTTGACATAAATGATGACATGAATCATAGGTCAGAGAAGTTACCACCTACAGGAAGTGGTTTTAGAAGAAACGTAAGTCCCATGTCTCCTCATTGGTGCTCAAATTACTGAGATGGAAGCTTTTCTCCCCACAATTAGAGATGAAGTTGAAAGTTAAATCTTCATTTAAGTAATACAGTAAAGTTTTGCCACGGTGCCAATGAGTAAGGCTTTTTTTTGATAAGAGCACTTGAGGGAGAGGGTATTAGACACATGCCATATAAAAGGGAAAAAGAGAGACAAAGAAAAAAAAAGAACCAAATCCATCTTCTGGCTTTACTCTTTTAGGTTCTGAGACATTAAAATGGATAATTATTTTTAAGTGTACTGTTGTTGTTGTTGTAGTTTTAAATTACCACAGCTGAAATAACTGTGGTGAGAAAAATACAGGAAGAAATAACTCCTGTCTAAACTCAATCCCCACAGTGCTTTCCTGGGTTCTAGAATATTCCTCAGAAACACGTAGTGACGAGGAGCCTGGTTGACCTAATGTTGACATTGTTTCTAACTGCAGACTTATCAATGAGTCTCTGAGGGACCAGCTGCTGGTGACCATCCAGAAGACTTTCACGTACACTCGGACCCAAGCCCAGCATCTGTTCATCATCCTCATGGAGTGCATGAAGAAGAAGGAATTGGTATGTAAACAGCATCCCCCATGAGTGGCAGAGCCCTCTCCATATTCCCTTGGTCCGTTGAAACATTTTCTTGAATCACACGCCAACTGTTCTTTATTTCCAGCCAAGCTCACAACGTTCCTCAGGCTCCGTTGGCTCCTGTAGCCTCCTCCCCTCAGTAGCTAAGACACTACTTTTTGTGCCCAGATTTAATGAAGTGTGCACAGCGGGGCTTCAACACCCTCTTGAAGCTCACCCCCATAGTTCCGATTGCCTCCACCAAATGAGTTGAGGAGAGAAAATAGGTTTCCTCCTGGAAAATGCTTCCCTTCAGGGCTTCCCTTTGTTTGGGAGTAGGGAATCGCTGATGGGCTTATTGTCAAATATCTTAGTGACACAGGACTGCTGTTCTAATGTGCTCATTCATGCAGGTAGAAAAGGGAGGGACGGTGCCGTGGAATGCTGGAAACTTCTGTAGCTTCTGAAGTGCCCTCCAACAGCTACTGAAACGTTTCTTACATCTGGTGGAAAGTGTCTTGCAAATGTGGTATCATCACAGAGACCTTCTGTTAACGTGAACAGAAATAACATGAGCTAACATTTAACGAGTACTTGCTATGTGCCAGGCAGCATGCTCAGTCTTTACGTGTATTAACTCCCGCGATCTTTACAACGGTCCCAAGGAGAGAGGCGGGATCGTTATCCTCACCTGACAGATGCGGAGATGCAGACAGACTTGATTAGTAAACGAGGAAGCAGGACTCCACACCGCAGTGTTTCATCTTTGTGGAAAATCTTAGCAGAAATGGCCCCACCAAAGCCCACTCTGAGCGGATTCCCTGCCCACCTCCGCGGGCAGAGGCTATCCTCAGAGGTCACTTGAGTCTTAGGGGAAGTTAAAAGAGCAGCTTAAACCAGAGTAGAAGCCTCACTCAGGCTTTGAACCACCTCAAGGCCATGTGGGCATCTGGAAGGATTATCTCTGGGGACACCGGGGAGGGGACACCTCACCTCCAGAGGGGTACCAGGGCCAGACCCTGACAGGTTCAGCCACAGGGAAGCAGATAGGGTAGGGAGGTGCTGGCGTGAACCGCTTTCATCCAGCTCCCCCACTTGACCCTAAGCTCCTCCAGGCACAGTCTGGAGTCCTCTTGCTCACGATGGTGTCCCTATGCCCAGCACAGTGGCCGGCACACACCGGGGCTCACTGAGACTGCGGGGAGGGAGGGGAGCAGGGGAAGTAGGCAATTTCTGAGTGTAAAAAGCCAAACATTTGGGAAAACTGGCCTTGATTCAAGTAAGCCAGACCCATGTCCAGAAAGCATTGCATGACCTCTGTGAGAACTTTCAGTCCCCTTCCAGGTTTGGGGTGGAAGTTGCCACCTCTAATCTTTGAGTGTCCATAGACCCAGGTAGTCTGGGCGCCTTGTATAGAGAAGCCAGTGCGCACATGGGGTTCACAGCCAGGACCGCTGCTGCCCACAAGGAGACTATCAGTTCAAACTTTCCTCTAGCCCCAAAGTGGTGTGTGAACCCCTGAACCTGCCACACGTAGATGGATTTCCTGCTAACTGCCTGCTAACGGCTTACCCATGCCAACCATGAGAACTTACCAGAACTCTCCATTTCAGTGGTCCTGTCAATTTCCTAGAAAGGCAGTTAGGATTAAAATTCCAGGAACCACTTGGAAGTCATAAAACCGAATGAAGGTGAATGGCCTTTCTAGATGAGGTATTTTGTGGGACTATTCCCTGGGATTCTGCCTAACAGTCATTATGTCCCTTCGTCATGGTCCCTGCTAAAAAGGTCAAGTGTATTTTAGTGACAGATACTCACTGCAGGATAGATGACGTATCCCTCACTGTAGGCTAAGGCAATGCAATCTTAACAAGAAATATATTGTCCTCATTTCCATAACTGGGCAGGAATGAAGATTTTTAAAGTCATGTAATTAAAATGATTTTCATTTTTGGAGGGACTGTTTATGTATGTAGACAGTACTAGGTGCTCTGTAAAGATGTGGCCAGGAGGTAGGCCTTGTTTCTGTCCTTTGGAGGGGACCAGGGGAAGGGACTGAGGTGGGAGAGGTGCACACAGTCAGGAAAAGCCCCTCAGGGGCTGTCTTGATGCGAAGCCCCAGCAGCTACTCCCCCTGCTGCCTAGGATAGCACCTCCCAGGTCCAGAAAGCATCCTCATGACCTTTGTAAGAGCCTTCAGCCCCTTGCAGGTTTGGAGGGAAAGTTGCCACCTCTAAGAAGTAGCCTTCACAGATGAAGTGGTATATGATATTTTGAGGTTAGTCTAACCCTTGCTAAGTTCAGTGAAGGAACTTGGTTCCAGAGCTCAACTGACATCTTTCTCATCCCAGCATTGTCATAACGTCTGTAGTGAAGAACTTCACTAGGCAGGTGTAGTAGGTTTGTGAAACTTGAGCCTCTGGGTCAGGTGGCCTCATGGAAAATATCACTTCACGGGCCTTTTGTGTTGATGCTTTCTATTCATTTCGTATTGTTCTTGGAGAAATTTGCTTCTCCTCTTGGGTCCAAACAACATCTCAAAATCGGTCCCCTTTTGAGAAGATGTATCCCTCTAGAAACTAACCTCTGAGCTAAGTTCCATCAGAGTTATCCAGGGGGAAAAAAAGAGCAAGATTAAATCTGTTCTCAGCAGCAGATCAACTTGGGGAGCAAATGTAAGGGACCAGCACTGACTACCCCTTCACCCCATTCCTCCTCAAGAGCCATCTGGTCTTGAAGAAGTCAGGACCGGGAAGAGAGGACCTCAAGCTGCCTTCATTCACCACCTTCCATTTCCACAGTGATAACTCCTCCCATCCCTGCCTCTCTCTGCTGCCAGCCCTCACAGAGGCCACCTTCCCACCCCCTGTAGCACATCTGGGAGTCAAGTCTGCATTCAAAATGGATGCTGGCCCCAAATCCAAGACTTTAAAATCCACACCCCCCCCCCAACAAACACAGCCTCCCTCCCTCTCCGCTCACCACCATCACTTCATGCATCTCAAACGTGAACACCAAGCTTCTCCATAATTTCCTAGTCAGAGTCCAGATTCCCAGGATGATCTCCACCGAAGCAGAGTGTAACTGAGGGCAGTTTCCTCTGCCCCGTGCCTCACAGAGAGTCCAGACTGTTTTCCCCCGTGCCCTCTGGGGTCCTCTCACTTACCCACCCTTCTGCCCATGGGCCTGGTGCTTCTCCGTTCCACTCCCAAAGTGGAGTCCTCTGGTTCTCACTCAGATAGGCCTCCAGTGATGCTTCTCCTGTTCCCTACAATTGCTACAAACCTTGGTAATCTCCTGACGCCCTCTGGGGGCCTTTGTGTCATAGGCTTTATGGTATGGCCACGCGAGCTTCCTGCTCCCTCCCCACAGCGAGCTCACCTCTGCGTAGTGATTCTAAAGTCAAGAAGCAAGGTTTGCAGCTAGACTATGAAGGATGCTTCTCCAGTCCTTCAGTTCAGGGTGTACAGAGGGTGGGGAGTAAACTGATTTGTCCTTAAACCTCGTCAGACAGGAAGCTTGCCACAGAGAGCCAGAGAAGAGGTAGCTTGGGAAGATTTAGGGGGGCCCTGGGATGGAGCTGTGCTGGACACACAGCCCCAGAGGCAAAACTGAAGGAGCAGCTCCCTGTTCTGTCCTAGCAGCCGGAGCGGTGTCATCCGGGTATGGTCATATTGTCACTGGGGGAGGCCACCCTGAGGCAAAGAACAGCCAAGGGCATAGAGCAGGTGCTAACAGAACAAATGGAAGCAATGATATTAGCTGGGCGGACTTGCCCGTTCTTTTCCCCACTCTGAAAACAGACCCTTATCAAAGATCGGCCCTTGGCTCTTTTCCCTTTCGTCCACTATTCCAGCTTCGCATCTGATTTTGAGACAACTCCCAAATGCACAAATACCCAGCTTCGTCTCTCTCCAGGCTCCTGCATTTCCGGGCTCCACGCTCTGACCCACACCCTCCTTGTCTTCCTTATCGGTCTTAAATTCCACCACTTTTTTATGGACCTTTCGTGTTACCTAAACCAGTCTTCTTGCAGTCATTTTTTTATTGCCCGTTTCCCTTCATTTGTTCAATCTTAGAGCTCTCTCATTAGCCATAACCAACAGGCAGACACATGCGTGCCCACGAATGCACGTGAGCACGCACATTCACACCTGCCCCCGCACCCCCCAACACACACCTAGAATGCCTTCACTTGTGACTCTCTCGCGGTGCTCGCCATTTATACTTTAAGTCATTTAGGCATGTCTCTGCCTTCTCACGTAAGCTCCAAAGAGCGGAATCTGTGTCCAATTCATTATTCTGTTTTCCCTGCGCTCACTCATCCCTTATCCCTCAGTAACACAGCGCATACACAGCAGACACTCGATAAATCTTTATTTAATGGATGAGTGAATGAATTCAGAGGGATATACGTTAGTGAGGAGAGATACGTATTTAATATCCATAAATCGCCTTAAAATCTCCGCCAATGCAGCGTTACCTGTCCCTCGGGAGTCATAGATGTGGTTTATGGACTCAGGTTTGACTCTGGGCCATCTGCTTCAGTGATGGGTGGTACGCCCGTGTCGTGGTTATGCGGAGCAAACTCTAGGAGCAGACAAACCTGGGTTCCAACTCTGGCTTCATCATTCAAGGGTCTTAGCTCTGTGAAGCCCCAGGACTGTCCACTTTAAAGATTTTATTTTTTATTATTTATTTGACAGAGATCACAAGTAGGCAGAGAGGCAGGCAGAGAGAGAGGAGGAAGCAGGCTCCCTGCTGAGCAGAGAGCCCGATGTGGGGTTTGATCCCAGGACCCTGGGATCATGACCTGAGCCGAAGGCAGAGGCTTTAACCCACTGAGCCACCCAGGCACCCCATGGACTGTCCACTTTAAAAGGGGAGTGATAATATTAACCATGTGTTCTAGGATCAGCCACACTTTCTCCTCTTGGTACAGATATACTTGATTCTTTCTTTATTTTTTTTTAATTGATTCTTTAAACACGTGCGCGCACACGTGCACACACACACATACAGAGACAAATATTACAATAGACTAAATGATCAAGATTGGCCCGAGAGTCTCACATGCCCTCCATCCATGCCCTGCCATAGACGAGGCTGAGCGGAATCCAGGTGTCACTAGTACAGCTTCCTGTCCTTGCTTGACAGTCCCAGGCTCCAGCACCGGTGAATGTCCCCTATATACATGGGAGGGCAGCAGCGGCGGAGGATTGTCTGTGCCTTACCAATGAGACTCCGGGTGGAGATCTGTGTCTTTATGAGGGTGTAGGTAAAGTCATGCTGATATCCCATCACATCCTCTGCCCCATGTGGGAAACTGAGGGATGACTTCCTACCCATCTTTTCACAGATTCATAAAAATCAAGCAAGCATGACTTCTGAACAAGAGGTTTCTTCTCTTTTTGCCAACGGGCCCCTTATATCCAGGGAAGGACCACAAAGTCCTTGCTTGGAAAATTCGATGCTTGTTGGACTCTTAATACCATGGGCCGGTGGCTGAGTGTTACTGGGCAGGTTAGGGTCTCAGCATCGTGTAGGAGATGCTCCTGGAGACCCCGGTTGCTCTATGGGCCTGACTTACTGAGAGAACTCAGCACTTTAGCATGGGGAAAGAATGCTGGCCCAGTGAGTGGCTGTAGGAAGCACTGGATGACTTTTCGCTGTAATTGCATTTATTCTACAAGTAACTATAGATACTAATTTGAGTATAAGCACAGATGTCTACTCTTGCCCTTGTGTTTTCGTAGTCCTCGCTAAAATTGTCAGTGAGGCACAATTTGAGGTGGGAGACTTGTCATCCCACCTTCAGGTTCCAGCTCCCCTCTTTGCTCATCTTAATGGATGGAGAGTACAGACAAGAGGAAACATAGACATAACCTCTTAATGTCCTCCTCATTGAACACCAATGCCCAGATAAGCACGGTGAACCCCTGTGGTCATGACGGAAGAAAATGCTTCAAGCTGCAAAGGAAGGGGCTTTTTAGGCAAAATGGCTGAAAGTCATAGAGTCATGTATCAAGTTTAAAAAACACCCATCTGGGTGGCTCAGTGGGTTAAAGCCTCTGTCTTCGGCTTCAGATCTCAGGGTCCTGGGATTGAGTCCCGCATCGGGCTCTCTGCTCAGCAGTAAGCTTGCTTCCCCCTCTCTCTCTGCCTGCCTCTCTGCCTACTTGTGATCTCTGTCAAATAAATAAATAAAATCTTTAAAAATAATAAAAATCAAAAACAGTTTTCTCCAACACAGGGTTTGAGGAGAAATAGAAATGCTCTTTGAGACAGATGCCGAATTATACCTAACTCCTTTTAAATTCATTTAAATGTCATCTTAACATACTTTAAATCTAAATATTTTAAATGAGATTGTGGGAAAAGGATGCAGAAGTATTACTCCCTTAAAAATGCTCTCCCTATCATGTTCTCAACACACAGCGGGGTGCAGGTTGATTTCGGAAGGTTCTGAAACTCTTTTAGATGAGCAGAATATCCCTTTCTAGGAGTAAGGATGATGCAGGTTTTGGAATCCATTTGCTGGGCTCCAAATCCCAGATTTGCCATTTAATGCATGGCACTTGGCAAACTATTGAGCTGCTAGATGCCTTTGTTTTTTTTTCTCTCTCTGGATAATAATAACTTCATTTATAAGGTTAATTATAAGAATTGAATAAGTTAATAGAAGAAGATAACGTAATACGCACTCAGTAGATACTTTCACTGTAAGAACGATGGTGACAGTGGTGATGATGTCTATATAATGCTTCATATTTAACAAAGGTCATCTACATGTCTTCTTATTTGATATTATAGTGACCCTTGCCAGGGTCACTATTAGTATCTGCACATGATAGCAACTTCAGTACTTAAACCAAGAGCATCTTTCTCAAGGACTGAGCACTTCCCACCATATGTCAGCTGATTCCATATTCTGCATATCAGGTATGACCAAGGTAAAAATGACTCTGAAGTAGGAACCCATTTTCTCTCTCATTTCTGGAATAATCTGAACAAATAATTTATGAGACTTCAAGATTCCGGATGCGCAAATATTTTTATTTTAAGAGGCACGTATTAATTCTCATATAGATTACAAATAATGACAACAAAACACAAAACATGAGTAGTAAGTTTAAATAAACACAAATTTTAAAGGGGGATCAGTTTGAAGAAAACGATCTGATTGTTGTGTTGGTATATAGAAATGGCGAAACAGTGAAGACTGTACAAGAAAGACTGTTAGGTTGGAAGATGCTGCCTTCGGAACTAAGTTTTATTCCCTTAATGTGGCTCTTAGGGCCCTTTCTGGTCTGGACTTGGTCTACCTTTCCAGCCACAACTACTGGTACCAATACTTTTATATTCGCGTCTAACCAAATCTAATTTTCCTTAAGAAGAACATGCCTTATACATCTTTCTGTATTTTATGCAAGCTCTTGAATCCTCCTGTTCAAATGTCAAATGCACTAGTTTCTACAAGCACTGGGATGGATTCTCTACCCATACCCTACAGCCAATTTCCAAATAGGAATATTACTATGCACAAAAAGGAATACATTAACTAGTATTTTCCCTGAATTCAGTAGAGTAAGAATCCTTAGCCTCGTGTCTAAGAACAGCAATAAGACCTCAGTAAGTTCTGTGAATCCCCTGAAAATATGTGCAACATTTTTTATGTATAAGCATTATGGGAAGAATGCATTCAATTCTCAGATTACCCAGGGATGAATCACTCCAGAGAGTTAAGAATCCCTGTAGTAGAGGCCTTTCCATGGCAACAACTAAGTTTAGATCACAGGAGCCATAAACACCGCCTCACATTCCAATAGACCTAGTCCCTCAGAGACACCCCATCTGGATGAACATTTAACCTCTGAGCAATTTTAAATGTGTGCACCTCCACATTTCTCATTAACAGTTTTTGTGGATATAATCTCTTCCATGATAAACAATCATGCATTTCAGGAAGCCAGCAGCTTGTAAATGGGCTGTGATCCAAAGACCTATTTACAGCCCAGAACCCACTGTCTCATAAAGCAATGTAAATAATACAGCAAAATTCTGGTTTGCTATAATGGGACTAAGAACAGGAAACCAAGAAGTGTAGTTGCAAAGAAGAGAATGATTGACCCTACACGGGATGGGTTTGACCCTAGACAAAATCATTAATGTATTAACATTTTATTTTATTTTTTTAAAGATTTTATTTATTTATTTGACAGACAGAGATCACAAGTAGGCAGAGAGGCAGGCAGAGAGAGAGAAGAGGAAGCAGGCTCCCTGCAGAGCAGAGAGCCCGATGTGGGGCTCGATCCCAGGACGAAGGCAGAGGCTTTAACCCGCTGAGCCACCCAGGTGCCCCAGTGTATTAACATTTTAGAACCCGTTCACTCTTTCTCTGCAACATTGCTCCCAAAGCGCCCCCTGACCCTGCCCACCACAAAGCCTCTTTGTACTCCTGAATGGGATTTCCCCATCTCATTCCTCCAGCCTTGTCCATCTTCCAACTGGTACAATGCCATGACCTCACTGCTGATGAGCTTACCTGGGAATCTGGAGGCTGGTATTATTTGAATTCATGTTCATGGATGTGGGACTGAGAGCCATTTGGCCTCTGTAACTGACTTAAGCTTTTGATGGAGGATGCATATGGAGCTGAAGGAATTATTTTTTTTCTAAGATTTTATTTATTTATTTGAGAGAGAGAGAGAGCAAGAGCAGGGGGAGAGGCAGAGGGAGAAGCAGACTCCCCACTAAGAGGGGAGCCCAACACAGGGCTTGATCCCAGGATCCTGGGATCATGACCTGAGCCAAAGGCAGAGGCTTAACCAGTTGAGCCCCCCAGGTGCCGCAGAACTGAAGGAATTATTGATTAGGGGACTCGAAGACAGTATAACAAGTGAAGGGGAAATACAGGGGGAGCTTTTGAAGGGCTGAGATGTCACATAGATTGTCCAGTCTTATTTGGAAAACTCATGTCGACTCTCATGTTCACATCATTCCCACCTCTGTTCATCCAGCATCTCCTTCATGGCCAAATTGCAAGGAGAAAAAGCATAACAGACACTGGCTTACCCTTTCTCTGTTTTAAATTTATCTGAGGTCTCTAACCCTTCCCAGTAACACTTCATTTGACCAAGGACTGTAAAACTACAGTCTGAAAATTACAGCTCCAGAGAACACAGGTGGTTCCCAACGTATTTCCTTCCATCGCTTTGATCCCGCAGAATGTATCCAAACCTGTATGTTCTGTTATGGTTTGGACCGGCAGTGTTTGCAGGAGGGTTGAGGGGAAATTAAATGGGAAGGAGCTGGAGAGGCCATTGATGAGCGTGGGTCATTTGTAAACCAGGTGTCCAAAAGCCGGATACTTTCTGCTCTCGTCCATGCTAATCAAGGTGTATATGTACCTCCCGTCATTTGAACTCATTCACCCACATTTCCACCTGTATTAGTATTTATGCTTCTTCTTATTAGGTGTGATACCCAGAAAATGGATACATTCATCAAATCCCAAGGTTTCAGCCCGGGGCCACTAGCCTGATGCTGATTGCGTGTCACCCAACAGACCATTCTCCCAATTTATTTTCTGCCTTCACCAAACCCAAGCCTTGACCAGAGAAAATTACCCTAATGGAGAAAGAAGGACAGACACACACTGCATAAAGATGATCACTGTCATAACATCTCTCTTATTTGTCTTTGCTATTTATCTGCTTTACTTGGCTGTTTTCTCCCTCAAAGAGAATTTAAATGTCCTGTCAATCTCCTCCTTTATTTTAAATCTGATTTGCTTTTTTTCCTCTTTCTCATCTGGCCTTTCTCTCTCTTGTGTTTTCTTTATTCTCCCGCCCAGTATCATGGTTTGTGATCTGCTGTGGCCAGAGCTCAGTCTCCCTCTGGAGCCGATCTGTCTTGTTTATTTCCGTAATGACATGACTCACACTTACCTCCCCCCATTCCTCGTGGACCGTGGCATTGGTCTCTGGTAGCCACACCATTGTAGTTTCTTCCTTCTTCTCTGGCTCCTCCTCCTCCCTCTTTTTAATTCATAGAAACATAGACACATAATCACAGAAACAGAGAGGTTCAGAGTGTAAAAAAACAAACAAACCACGCAGCAGTGGTTTCAACATAGGCTGTGTGTTAGAATCACCTAGGGAGTTTTAGAAACGACTGACACCTGGATCCCAACCCTGGAGGTTCGTGTCATTGGCCTGGGATGTGGCCTGAGACCGTAAGATGTGGAAAGCTCTCCAGGTGGGACTTTCTCATGGAAGAAAATTCTTGCTTCTGCCCTGTGACCACTTAGACACTCTATTTCCTTCTTTGCCTTTGAGCCTAGAGAGGTTCTGGTATAACTCATCACAAGGATGGGCTTAAGTTTTCTAGAAAACAAATTAAGGTTTCATTTGTATGAAACTCCTCATTTTCCAAAGATGCCACCAAATGAAGAAGCATCATGGTATATTAAGAACAGGCCTGGTGGGGGGCCAGAACAGAGGAAAAGCATAATTAGGTGAAACTGGCCACAACCAAGTTGGTTTTACATTCAGATCTTCCTCAACTTACAGCCGGGTTATGTCCTGATAAACCCATCACACAATGAAAATATCATTAAGTCAAAAATCTATTTAATACAGCTAACCTCCTAAACATCATAGCTTTGTGGAGCCTACCAGAACATGTGCTTAGAACATGGTAGCCTACAGTTGGACAAAGTCATTGAACACAAAGGCTATTTTATAGTAAAGTGTTGGACATCTCACGTAAATTCTGGAATACTCTACTGAATGTGAAAGACAGAATGTCTATATGGATATGGAATGGTCGTCAGCATATCCGTTGTTGACGCTCGTGACTGTAGGGCTGACCAGGAGCTGCAGCTACCACTGCCCAGCATCATGAGCAGATGTCCTAACATATATCATTAGCCCAGAACGATCCAAATTCAAAATCTGAAGTCCAGTTTCTACGGAATGCAAGTCACTTTCATACCAGAGTAAAGCTGAAAGATCGTAAACTGAACCATCAGAAGTTGGGAACCATCTGTACTGTGATCACATTCTTCTCCAAGCACTTGGCCAAGACTTCTAACAAGTGGTCAGAAGGACTGAGGGGACAATGAGCCATTCGATGATCAAGGACAGAAAGGAGGGAGCAGAGGAGGGACAGACTCGTGGAGAGGAGGGAAGGAAAGGCAGGAACTGGAAGAGGAGTAAATTAATCCCTTGCTTACCAGTTGCTTTGTAATTTCATCTTCCTCACAATATTAAGAGACAGAGAATATCCTCCCTATTTTTACTGACTTGAGATCACTTAGCTAGTAAGTGACATGAGTGGGCCTCCTGCTACCTCCTGCTCACTGCTATCATCCATTCAAAGACAACTGTCCTGCTGCTTCTTGAGAAAACACCAAGTGTCACATGACACTGATGTTGTGGGTGGGCCTGGGGGGTCCCAGGGACCATGGAAAGACACAGTGGCTTTTCTGTGGGCCAAAGACAAGGAGCGGATCCCCGTCACCAAGTTGGGCCACCTGGTCAAGGACATGAAGATGAAGTCCCTGGAGGAGATGTGTTTCTTCTCCCTGCCCATCAAGGAATCTGAGATCATTGACTTTTCCTGGGGCATCCCTCAAGGATGAGGTTTTGAAGTCTATGCTGGTGCAAAAGCAGACCTGTGCTGGCCAGTGGACCAAGTTCAAGGCATTTGTTGCCATCAGAGATGACAATGGACACAGCGGTCTGTCTGGGTGTTAAGAGGTCGCCACTGCCATCTGTGGGGCCATGATTCCTGACAAGCTTTCCATAGACCTGTGTGGTGAGGCCACTCAGGGAACAAGATCAGCAAACCCCACACTGTCCCATGCACGGTGACCGGCCACTGTGCCTCTGTGCTGGGGCGCCTCACCCCTGGCCCTGGGGCACTGGCACTGCCTCAGCTCCTGTACCTACGAAGCTACTGATGGTGGCCAGTACAGACAACAGCTTCCCCTTAGCCACGGACTGCACTGCCACCCAGGCAACTTCACCAAGGCCACTTTTGATGCCATTCCCAAGTCTCACAGCTAGCTCACCCTGACTCTGGAAACAGACTGCGTTCACCGAGTTTCCCCATCAGGGATTCCCTGACCATCTTGTAACAACCCACACTAGAGTCTCCGTACAGAGAACCCAGGCTCCCACTGTGGCCACCACATGCTTTATACAAGAAAAACCAAGTGAATTAAAGCCTACAAAAACACCCCAAAATAAACAGAAAAACAAAGATAACTACCATCCATCCAGTAAGAAATAAAGTTCCCTTGCCGCTTCCTGCTGGCCTCGTTCCAGGTGGGGGAAGCGCAGTTTCTGCCCAGAGGAGAGGGAGCTTGCCCCTCTCGGCCTCAGGGGGAGGCAGGCTGACTTGGAGCCCGAGAAGTAAAGATGGAATTTTCCTGGCAGTATGCTAACCTCTACCAGGCGCTGGGTCAGGGGAGAAACACAACTTCTTTCAGTAATTTCCAGCAGCTGCTGCAGAAATGCCAACCCCAAAGCATGAGTCCTTTCATCAGGCTTCCCCACATGGAGAAAGCCACAGGACTTCTACCACAGAGCCAGCGGTTCTCTGGAGAACAACAGAACACTCACACAAGCTCACCCTTCTGTCCTCTACCAACACTAACAAACAGTCAGATGCCAGTGATTCAAATAGAGGCAGATGACCTCGCTTCAACAAAGGAGCATATTTTGTTTCCAAATCCTTAGAGCACAGGCTGGTAACCAGAGGGAGAAATCCCATTACAAAGCGGCATTTCCGGGGGTCAAGGGCCAATAGCAGACTCTCAAGAGTAGAATGACCGCCAACACCTACATGTGTATCTCTTTCCTTGCTCTGGCCCTGGTCTCTCAACTCAGACACTTTGGGTTTCTTTGGTCTCAGACATTGGCTTGTACCCTTCTTTCTGCCTGTGACTCTTTCCCTCCCGTCTTCACATGGCTGGCTCTTGTCATTTTTCATTCTCAGCTTGAACCTCCCCTCCTCCAGGAAGCCTTCCCTGACCACCCTACATAAAGCTGTTCCCTCATTCACACCACTGTCTGTTTTGTGACGGCACTTGCCACACTGCGCACTTCTCTCATTGATTCATGTTTGCATGTGTTTTGTCTCTCTGCACTCTTAGCCTTGATGAAGGCATGTTCTTGTCCTGCATGTCGCACGTCTCTAGAAACAAAGCAGGTGCTTGATTTAAAAATAAATTTAAATATCAATAAATGGATAAATGAAGCCCAAGTCTGCCACATCTGATGCTGTATTTTCTCCCCCTGACTCTCCCCCCCCTTTTTTTTCCCAACTATTATTTAGGGAGGACTCTATTTCAGACCCTATGCTAGGCACTTTACACCTATATTTCATTTATAACTCAAAATAACACTATGGGATAGGTGTTATTTCTCCAGTTTCACAGATGAAGAAACTAAGGCTTAGAAATTAGGTTTCTTGCCTAAGCCAATATCATAACTGAAATGGCCAGGATTGAAGCACAGATGAGTCTAATTCCAAAGCTTTTCCTTTTCTCACTCTGTGACACTTTCTCTGCCGGCAGTGGAGGAAAAAAAAAAAAAAAAGACAGAGTATCAGGGAGGATGAGTAACTTTCCAAAGACTGGGACAACAATGCTTCTCATTTATCTCTCTTCCTCTCCTTGTATGCGTTCATTCTTTCTCCCTAGGCTCCCATTTCACATTGCCAAAAATATGCCCGTTCCCTGGCAGGAAACACAGAAGTCATCCCTGCCAGAGAGAGCGCTTTCTGGAAACAGTGAAGTCAGGAAGTCACTTTGAACGCAAGTTCCTTTTCCATGGCTCTCTGGAAATCTCCTCTCTTAACACCTATGTTTCCAGCACCTCAATGCAGCATCCTTAGTCCTTGTACCTCCAGAGAGATGCCCCTGCCGTGGCAGAATGCTCTGAAATAGGGCACAGTGCCCAGATAACACACCTGCTTGTGTCCCAAACTCAGGGCTCACGAGAGCCAACTTGCAGGTTCCTTTATGGACCAAAATGGGGCTAGGACCATGAAGGACAGGATCTCATCCTGACACCAGTAGGGCCCTTGTGTGGCTTTAAGTGCCAGTGTTCCAGCTCTGCCTAAGATAAAATGTTTCTCGACAACCCGATTTCTAACCAGACCTCCACCATCTGCCATCTGGGAGCCGTAATCTCTGTCTTCCTCTTTCATTGGTCATCCAACATTCCCCGTCCCCACTGCAGCTGTTTTAGCTGCTTGTGTGGGTCAGTGTTGTCCCTTGGCCAGACTAGCAGTACTTCATATCCTTCTCAGCCCTGGGAGGGGAAGCCGGAGGGCTCAGAGAGGAGAATTTTCCAAACCTCCTTACAACATGCCAGCAGACTCCCAGATGCCTTGAGGACATGGGCACACAGAGGGGCTGGAAGCAGAGCCGATGCCGGGCACAGCACACATTGTCCAGGATCAGCATGGGCATTTGCAGAAAGCTCACTGCAGGGAAAAACCAGGCAGGAAACACATCTTTTTTTTTTTTTTTTTAAAGCCAAACCATCACACATGCATCATATGCATCAAAGGATGATCATCAAACAGAAGTCCAGACTGTATTCTGGGAATGCTCATGGCGCCCGTGGGGTAGGCGTTAGTGGGAACATTCATTTACATTCCATGCAGGGTCCCCCTCTAAACCATCCGGAGCAAGCTAGCGTCTGCGTGTTACTTGCTGAACTCTTCTGTTCAACAAACTTTGTGTGCAGTTTTTCATTCATTTCTTGAACGCCTGCTACGTGCCCAGCGGTATTCACGCGGCTGGGGTTACAGCAGTACTTACTGATCCTCAGACAGCCTACACGCCGGTGGGGGAGAGATGGTAAAGAAATAGCGAATACAGGGGAACGGAGGAGGGAACAGTCTTGTGCTCATATATCAAGTACCACCGGGATTAAAGACCTGCCACCAGATTTAGCAAGATATGATTTTGCTGGTGACCTTGAGGAGTGCGGTTTCAGCGGTGGTGTAGAAAAAAGCCAAATCTCATACAAGAAAGAGTGAGACCTGCAAGAAGTAGAAACAAGTGAGAAGAAAATGTTTTTGAGGAATTTTGCGATTTAAAAAGTTGGGGAGGTTGGAGGAGGACAGAGATCAAGGGATGGAATCACAGTAACTCTCGTCCATAAAAAAAATGCTATGACCTTAAATATTTACCCTCTTCAGTTTTGGAAGACTCAGGACAGAGATTTTGGTAATTATCTTCATTCTCTTCTAAACCAGAGAGAAATGGCTTTAAAATACTTTTGGCCTAGGGGCCACTGAGAAATTAAAGAAATTCAAATAATAATGTTTAAAAGCTGCCATTTAGGGACCCCTGGGTGGCTCAGTTGGTTAAGCGGCTGCCTTCGGCTCAGGTCATGATCCCAGCGTCCTGGGATCGAGTCCCACTTCGGGCTCCTTGCTCGGCAGGGAGCCTGCTTCTCCCTCTGCCTCTGCCTGCCTCTCTGTCTGCTTGTGCTTGCGCTCTCTCTCTAATAAATAAATAAAATCTTAAAAAAAAAAAAAAGCTGCCATTTATTGGGTGCTTATGAGATACTCAGAAATTATACGTATTCCTTCCCCCCATCTCTCTCTCTCTACCTTTTTCCTTTAAATCGAAAACTACCTTAACAACTAGGTATTATTGTCATTTCTCCTCTTTAAAGCTGAGAGAGATTAAATAATTTGCCCAAGGGACAGGGAGGGTTAAAAAGCAGCCTCAAGATTTGAATCCAGACTTTTTTGAATACGCATCTTGAGTACTTTCCACTTTTCTCATCTAATAAAGAAGGACTGGCTTTTAACTCTCCAGCTGAAAAATCTCAGCTTCTAATGATTTGATGAGATGGAATACACAATCTGAACGACCTCTGCGTCCCAGCCAGCTTTGCCTCTCTTGGGTTCTATGATTCATTTACAAGGTCTGAGTCTTCTCCCATACTTAAGGTTAATGTCACAGCTCTCAGAGAACAATCATCTTGACCTTGAGTGTGAATGTAGCTTTGATCCAGTTTATTTTTTCCATTTTAAAAGCAATACATGCTGATTAAAAATAAGTTTATTATCAATTTAGAGACTAGCACAAAATAAAAGGAAGAAAACTATTGCCCCCGGCCCCGCAAGCACAATGACATTTGTTAAATTTCCCTCTGTTTTTTCCCTCTCTATATAAGTTATTAGATTTGTTTTAAACACCGTCATAATCATGTATATATATTTGTACAACAAGATTGCTCATTTAGCATTAAAATGCTTGCATTGTTTCGTGTATTTCATGTGCATACTTTTAAGGTGGACTCTTTCGTTATTTGAGCGTGAGATTCCCCCACTAAAACCATTAGGTTGAGTTTTAAACTCAGGAAGTGACATGGATCCCACACCTAAGCCCTCCTACCCGTACTTATAGAAAAGTGTAGGCATCTGGCTAGAACGATACCAGAGTCTGTGCTACTTCCCGCCCTGCGCCATGATTCTGAAACCTGCTTTCTGAAAGAATTAACTTTATGGTCCTCCTATCATCAATGTGATGAGTTATCAATGCTATGACTCTATTGAAACACTTTTTTTTTTTTTTAAGATTGTATTTATTTATTTGTTAGAGAGAGAGAGCGAGCACAGGCAGACAGAGTGGCAGGCAGAGGCAGAGGGAGAAGCAGGCTCCCTGCCGAGCAAGGAGCCCGATGTGGGACTCGATCCCAGGACACTGGGATCATGACCTGAGCCGAAGGCAGCCGCTTAACCAACTGAGCCACCCAGGCGTCCCTTTATTGAAACACTTTAAAACACGTAGCATTTAGGAGCAGGCCAACCCTCCCTCGCCTTAACCAAGCCTGCCTAACCATTCAAATTGCACGTGGATGCAATTTATGAGCACCTACTGAAAACTGCACAATATTCCAGCCCTTGAACAAAGGGCAATTGTTAACTATGATAATGAAGAAATGGCCCTTACTAGTGGACTGGTTTTACTCATGAAGGTTATGTGATTAATTTTAATTCATTGAGTGTCCCAACAGTTTGTTGGGCGATTTGCCGAGCTGGAGAGTGTCATGGATTTTTGGACCTTGTGGCATTTGACCTTAGTCAAAACCTCCTTTGTCCCCTGCATATGCAGTCCATGTGGAGGAGCCACAGGATAAGAAGAAATCGTGTGATGAAAAGAAATAGGAAGACCTGGCCTGGACTTGACATCTGTGATAAATGCAGCCTTTCCCTGATGTATTCCTGCTAGTCTTACCTTGACTGAATTTGTATCCACCAATGTGGCTCTGAGGTTGGTCCTGGAGAAAATCCCATTGTAAGTTTCCTGTTTGCTGAGTATAATACAACCAGCAAGGCTCCCTCCCTGCCAGTCCTCGACTAACACTGGACGAACAATGACCCATTATGGAATAGTCAGGGTTCGGTGTTACTCTTCACAGTCAACAAAGGCTATGTCACGGACAGTGGTAGAAACCCACTAGAACCACCAACGAGAATCCCTCTTCATGCCTCCTCTCACGTGTGCTCTGTTTCTCTTTCTGTCTTTCTTGTCCCTTTGAATTGTTTTGCAAGCAGAGTTACCAATAAAATCTACATCTGATCAGAAGTGGTTCATTTCGTAAAACTCCACTGAAATTGAGCTGCTGATGAACTGCATTTTTTTCCTTTTCTGAACAGTTCTCTCAAACAAACACACCCATATCTTCTTAACTGCTTCATCTCTCACCACTATTTTTTTAAAAATACTTTTTCTATGCATTTGGAAGCAAGAAATATAGCCCTCAAGTTTGGTGAAGGCAAAATACTGGGAAATGTAAGGAAAAAAAATCTTTTTTAGGAGGGGCCATACTCACTAGGCGAAGCCTAATTTTAAGCAATTTACAGCCCGCACGACTAGCATTTATTCTGAGTAGGAGGACAGTTGAGAAAGAGAGCAACTACTTGGGGAATGAAGGATTTACAGTAGCAGCGGTTGGAACAACTGGCCTTCAGCCTGTCCAGACATTCTCCCGAATTTATAACATAAAATTGCCGCATCAGAATGAGCCTCCAGGGAGCGAGACCAACCAACTGACAAGCTGTTGTGCTCTCCGTGAAGGCTGATGGGGTCTCTCTCCTTCTGGATTCCCAAAGCTTTCAAAGTTAGGCCAAGTAGTTAAGCCCCCAGGGGAAATTACCTGGGACTGGTCATTTCATTATTCTGGCATTATTAAAAGAAAAATCATAGAGACAGAATAGTTAGTTATTCTATGTTCTATTTGCTACGCTGGCCCACTCATCTAGGATATGGGTAACTCCCTAGGAAGTTAAAGGACACCACAGCAAGAGAAAGAAACTGTAGGGATAATCGAGATTAAATCTGCCCATTCAAGGTGCTGATGAGGAAATCAGGGCTTTAAATAATGACAATAATAGCAACAGCATTTACTGAACACTTACATTTTCCAGGTGGCTTGGTTTTTTGAGCCCATTTATTCAAACTAGTTCCGTTTCTCCAAGAATATGTCATGGTCTTTTCTGACTATGTTATACATATTAATTCATTTTTCTCACAACAACCTATGCAGGCAGTCTTCTTATTTAAATTCCATTTAATTAACATAGAGTGTATTATTCATTTCAGAGGTAGAATTTAGTGACGTATAATGTTGTTAATGTCATCGTCTGTAAAACAGATGACGTGCTCAAGGCCACAGAGCCCACTAAGTGGCCTAAAATATTATATGTTTATCTTTTATTGTATTATCTATAACATTATATTATGATAAAATATTAATGTTATAACAAACATACGTTATATAATAATAACTATTCTGTATTGAAACTTACAAAAATCCATTTCTCTAAAAGGTTCTGTGCATCAAATATTTCAGTCAAGAGTGTTGCAATCCATCCATCATGCGTTGGTGGGGCCAATCAGAAAAAAATAATATGCCATATCCCACGTAATAAAGGTCCTCTGATTTCACTAAATATTGACTTGAAACACCAACCCTACATCTGGAGAAGGTGTTCAGAAAATATCTACTAAATCAAAATCTGAATGTCCCTTAGAGTCAACACAGTGGATCCTATGGGTCCAGAAACCATAGTTTCAGTTCTAAAATCTAAACTAGATGGCCTTGGAACTACCAACTGGGTGGAACATTGGAAATAGGGACGATTCTGGAAAATTCCATGCGTGTAGTTAGTGTATGTGTTTGATGTGTGTATCTAATGCGTCTATTAGTTGTATGTCAGTGTAGACAGTGGAGTGCCATTTTTTAACTACTTTGGATTGACATCTACTCAAACATTTGCAAAAGTTAAAAACCTGATCTTTTAAAAAACTGTAGGTAAAACCCAACCCAAAGATTTGAGCTGGAGTGAAAGCAGGAGCATCCAAAGTTCTTTCACAAGTCAGCATGAGTAAGCTATGAGTGATAAAGATGAAGTCTTCCCCCTGGATTCCATCCCAGCTCCAGAAATACCTCCTTTCCTCTTGCATCTCAGAAAGTATAGGATCCATCACTCTGAAAAGGTGTATTTAGAATGCTTGTTTCAGAAAGCTGCTAAAATACCCTTTTGCTTTAAGGGACTTTCAACTTCCTTCCCCCAGCCTTTGCTGCACTGGCCTGGGCGGTTCTGTCATTGCTGAGTGTGTTCAATGAAGCAAGGCTTGAAAGTAATCAAAACCTTGAGTTGGTTGGACCTCTGACCGCAGCCGTCCTCCTTGACGTTACAAGCTGGAGTCTTGGAAATGAAACATGTCATACCCAGCAAAGCTGTTGACTGCCTGTCAGATCTGGGAATTCTTAGAGAAATTGAACTAGCTTGACAGATGGACTCAAAAAACCCAGCACCCCGGGAAATGTTCACAAACTCCTTCCTTTCTCCTTGGTGTCGGGGCTGGTGACTGTGGGCTGTCTTCCCTTTTTGTTCCTAGTGGCATGATGGTCATGCTTTAGGTGACCTTTTTTTTTTTTTTTAAATGTAGGCTCCATACCCAATGGGGAGCCCTAGACGGGGCTTGCACTCACGACCCTGAGGCCAAGTCCTGAGCTGATATCAAGAGTTGGGCACTTAACTGACAGAGCCTAGGTGGCCTTTTTAAAAAGTTGTTGAGTGATACTTGATAAGATACTGTCTTGAGTAAGTAGAGGATTAGTCACTCACATATTTCTTCTTTCGGAAAAAAAAAAAATCTTCCCATGGCCTAATTTATTTTAGGGATGGCCTGCCTCACTTCTATTAGGTCTTAGGCTCATGGAGTTATGGTGTCCATGAACTTGGCCTTACCTGCCCTTTCAGACTGACAGTATAATTATGAAGAGACATAATAGTGTCATGCTCTCAGAATCTACTACCTAATAAAAACTAGGTTTTTCTTTTCTAGATGGTAAATAAAAATAAAACCTGGTTTCCTTTCAAGGAATTAGAATTGTCCATTTTACCAAACATAAATCCACTACTTTTCTTTGTGGTCAGAATTTCAGGGATCGGCTCAATGGTACCTAATTTTATGATTTTCCCCCTGACTAAATTTAGCTTTACTCAGCTCTTAATATATTCTATTATTTCTTGTTTTGTACCAGTATGGCCAGAAAAACAAACAAACAAACAAAAACCCTCAGCTACGTTCTTCTTATCTTGTGAAAACTATATTCTTTTAACTAATAACATTGCAGTTTTTAAGGTTCTAAACTTGGAACTGAGTGTTACCTAATCAATATAGTTCCTGTTCCATAGAAACAAATATTTCTGCGGAATCACCGTGTCACCAAAGTTCAGTCAAGGGTTGACGAAGTTATATGGACTCAATTACCCAAACCATGAAAGAAAGAGCAAGTGATCCTAAAGGCAGGCAACGTACAGAAACATAAACAGATGTAGATAATAGAGATATATTCCTAGGCATGTGTCAATATGTGTGAATATATTATATATAATATCTGTGTGTGCATATCTAACATCAACTAGCCTCTACATAGGTGACCGTGGACGCGACTGTGTGCTGGTGATTTAAAGTTTCCTAGTTAATATCTTAACTAAAGGCTCCTAGAAAATATGTATATATATATGTACATATTCATTTTGATAATTAGTTATTAATTATATTATTCATATATTTATATAGAATATAGTATATTAAATGCAATTAATATGTGTATGCACATATAAACTGGGAGCCTTTAAATTTATGTATGTATCTGTTGTATATATTGCACAGTGCTTTAGCATTTTTGGAAGGAAGGAAAGAAAGAAGGGAGAGGAGGAATGAAGAGGGAGAGAGAGGAGGAGGCTGAAAATATAACCAGAAGAAATGCAGGGTTTGAGAGGGACTCAGCATCTCACTGCTCCTTGCATGTCCCCATGCATCTATGCGTACATGCTTTCAAGCCATGTGATGTTCTGCTGCAATGGGATGATAAGGAAGAGGTTAAAAAGCAGAGTAGGATCTCTCACTCCGGTCCAGAAGAGAACAGCAGAGCGGCAGACTCAAAGACAGGTGCTGGACAGAAAATAATTACATTCTACTTGGTACCACTGTCACCTCAATTAAATGCAGTAGCTTTGTAATTGCTAGCTAAAAATATACACCTTTTCATGCCATCCTCCCTTGCCTATTTTTGGGAGCTTGACTTTCTTCAGCCGCTTGCTTAATTCCACGTTAGTTCTCCTGCTGGGCCCCTAGGGAATTCTGTATCCAAAAAAAGCAAAGTCCAAAGGAGCTGCTGATCAGTGACGGATAGACTCTGGCCAGTCAGCAGGTGTGCTTGCCAAAGCAGTAGAGAGGAAGTTCAAGGCTGGCGGGTAACCGTGTCTCTTTGTAATCAGGTTCTTCCTACCCTCTCCCCGGGGTTGGTGGCTTTCCAGGAAATAAGAGATGAATTCTGACCTTTAGAGAATGCAGGGGAGACAGGCCAGCCGCCATGATTCTTTCTTTCTGCTGGGCTTTTCTTTTCCTTCCAGCCCACTGGGTAGATGACCGCACTGCACCCAACAAGGGGAAATGAGGCTCCCATGACAGGGCAGCTGGTCAGGGGGGTTCTGAGAGCCATCAGGCCTCTGGTCCCACCTGCAAGGCGGTGCTATCCCACCCCTTCTTCCAGCAGGTCTTTCTTTGCATGGAAGCAGTGGCCATGGGCATCATCGATGAAACACTACCTCTGCCCTCTGTGTGGCTGCCACTCTTTCTTCTGTCCTTCCATAGAATCCTGGAAATTCTAATGAGCCATCAGGCAGAATGAATGGGGAGGTCTCCAACCAGGTTGTATCTGAGAGCACGGCCTGGGAGTGCCGTCTCTGTGACTTTGAGTTACTTCCTGGACTTCTTCAAGCCTCGGGTATCCCTACGGGAACACAGGAGAGATGACGCTGAGGGCCACGGGGGAGGTTCCCCGATGCCTGCCCCGCAGAGCTGCTTTCTCATCACGAAGGGCTCACTTCCGTTCCCTCCTTGGACAGAGGTGCTGACTTCCCTCAGCAGCTGCTCCCCTTGAGAATCTAGAAATGTTCAAGATCCTTCCTCCCTAAGCAGAGAGCAGCAGAAGGAGCTAAAATAAAATTAATGGAAAATTTGCCTGCTAAAAAAAAAAAATGACAATATCTAATTTATCGAAAGATCTCTATACAGAAACGTCAACTGTATTGAACCAGGAAATAAGAAATGGAAAAGAAAAAAAGAGTTATCTGAATGTCGGCATCGATATCAGACAATCTGTGCACGAAATCCCACAATATCAGGCAATCTGTGCACGAAATCCCATGTGGTCATAGGCACTAAGTGCCGAAGAAACCAGCACACTTATGCTCCAGGTCGGCCGGGCTGTCCTGCTCCTTGCAGCCAGAAGGCAGGGCGGCGTAATGAGTGAGCACTGTCAGAAGAGTTCGTCAGACCGAGTGTCCAGAATCTACAAATAGCAGATTCAGGATCTTAAATGTGAGAAGCCTGGGCCATTGAGATACGGCCAAACAAGCCTTCCTTTCTTGTCCACGAGAACACCACTAAATCATGCCAGAAGGGGGAAAAAATGAATTTTCATTGTATTTAACGTTGTCTAAGAAGACAAATATGTCCGTTCCAGTGTATAAAAGTTTCTACCCAAGAGAAGTAACATGTTTTTACTTGGCATGAAGGGATAATCCATACTTAACTAGAAAGTTCTCTTCAGTGGAACACTTCATTCTTTGTGTCTCTGGATAGGATAGACATCATTATATAACTGCACAGCCAGGGTACCAGGGGAATGTGAGAAAATGCTGGCATTCGATTGACATGGTGATTGCAAAGTCAAACATTTTTCTGAGTGTTCTTTGTGGGAAAGGCAATGCTGGTCAAAATGTACATTCTGCCTTCCAAGAGAAACACGCCCAGATTGGTACCGAGTTGCCTTCTGGGACAATGGTTGGCATATTTAATATGGCCCCGTCACGTGACTCATGAAACCACTGTGTGTGTGCATGCCCATGTATCTTCCTATTGCTGTGATAGGCCAGTGGGTCTGTGTATAAACTCCCTCCAGTTTTGTAGAGCAAAAGAGATGAGATGAGGAAGATGAGAGAGGCTGCTTTCTTAGTCTTGGGTTCTCCGCATTTGCACACACATTTACACAATTGCTCTGGGGCAGTTAAACCTTGAAAGCTATTGGCAGCCTCTAAGGTTTGCCAGATTGAGAAGCTCTCTCCAGAACCTTCCTGGGGCTATGCTCTAACTCCAGCGAGAGACGCTCTAACAAAGAGCTCATTATTTTTGCTCACCAGTGCAAAGGTTCGGAGTGCGTGTGGGCAGCAGAAACTTGAATAGTTTTGGTTTCAATGCGGGACAGAGCCTGTCCAAACCACCACCCCCTGCCTGATGGGGACTGCCCTGGGCCTCCACTCAGCTTTTGAGTCACTAAGGATAGATATGATGGATAAACTCCTCACCTTCCCCCCCAAAATCATCCTGGCTCTTTCTCTCCTAAGAGCAGCCCCATGCTGTCATCACCAAGGCTGAAAATCTAAGAGTCATCTTTGTTTCCACCCTGACTCTTGACCCCTGAAGCTCACCCCACCTCTTGATTCTCCTTGATCCCCCTGGTGCATGTCTCGTCCATCATACAGCCACCCACTCACGGAGGCCCTTGTTACCCACGTCACGCCTGCTGCCACAGCTCTGAAGCTGGGCCCCTGATAGCATTCGACTGCAGCAAGACAACTTTAGAGCCTTTAGAGCTGCACAGACCTGAGACCCAGTCTTGACCGTCATGTTCCAGCTAAGCACTCTGGGTAACCAGTTTAATCTCTGAGCCTCATAGGGTTGAGGATTAACAAGGTAACAGGTGTAAGGTGCATGGCACCAGGCCTTGTGTGAACTGAATTCTGTCCAAATTCCTTAAGCCTGAAGATCATCCATAGCTTGGCCTGAGCCTTCCCTCCTAGGCTGGCTTCATGAGCCACATTCCCTTCACCCAGGGCTCCAGCCAAACTGAATATTTGTATGTAGTGTTTTAATGTTTACTTTGCACTTATTTTCTCTTACCATTTTCTTCTTCCTGCTCCACACTTCCCTGTTGAAATGCAAACTAGCCCACGAGGTTCAGTCCAAATTCTGGCCTCCTCCATGAAATCTTCTTGGGTCATACCAGCCAGAAATGACCTTTGTCTCCTTAGTCCTCACATTCTGAGCCTAGTTGGAATTTTCTCGTGGCCTTCCTCACAGCATCCTCATTTTGAGCATCTTTGGATCTCTCTCCCCAAATGCTTTCCCATCGGACATATGTACCCATGATCTCGAGCATATGACATGAAATCGTAAGCCAACTGTAAGGGAGACAGGGAGGAAAGAATTGCTCTACTTGGGACAAAAGTTATCCCTTCTAAACAGTCATGCTTAAGAAGTTAATAGTTCTGACATCCAGGCCTGCAATTTTGGGGGGGGGGGCAGGCGGTGGCCAGACCCTCCCTTGCCCTTAACTTATTATGTTAAGTTGATAGTGGGATAGTTGGCAGCTATGGCTTGTGCAATGAGCAACAAGGAGAATGAACTCAACTGTTCACCGGAAGGAGATGGGGCTACGTGTCCATGTTAGCCCAAGGAGGAGAAAGGGATTACTTGGGTTTAGAAAGAGATGATGGAGCTGATAAATGGAATCATTCTTTCCTCCAATCAATCCCATCAGAGTTTGAAGGAATAGAGAATTCTTCAAAACGAGGTCCACTGTAGGCCAGTATATATGACAATAGATGCGCCCTGGACTCATACTCCCTTTTACCATTGAACAAATGTCACGTCCTGCCATTGCCAGGCCAGAAAATGCAGGGGAGGGCTTCCATTGTCCCACCAGCTTTATTTTTAATTTCCCAGGCTGGGTTAAGGGGAAAACCTACTGGGGCTGCTTTTTGTTTCCCTTTGTATTTTTGTTCTTGTCATATGACAAAGGAGGCCCTTGCTTCTTATTCTTCTCAAGCGGCCCTAGAAAAAAAGCTGTGGAGAGAGCACACACTGAAATCAAAACCTGCAAAAAGGGAGAGAAAAAAGGCTGCATCCCCAGACTGGGCATTGTGTGCACTAAACAAGGGATTTTCTCTGCCCCTGGGACTGTGGGGCAGACACACCGGAACCAGGAGAGGAGAGCAGCCCTGGGCAGGCATGCAAACTTAAAGGCAGAGGAGGGTCTAGAGAAGGTCTGACTCTCAGTAAATGGTCTTTGTGATTTTTCTCTCTTAACCACCACAGTTTAAGACATGAGTCATCATACTAAAATACCTTCTTGTCCACTTGCACAGGATTCCAATACATTCATTCAAACAAACGCATAAAATTCAGGGTTATCTTGGGTCAGGCACGTCCCCCAGGACATCCCAATGTTCGCCCAACATGTCCTTCCAACGTGGGTCCTTGCACCATGTGGTTTCTGTACCCAACCACAAAGCCACCTGAAAGGTTTTCTTTCTTCACCCTCTGGCTCAGTCTAGGAACTTAATTTAGTATCGGGGGACATTCTTGACCAAATGGCAGCATCAGTTTTCCTTCTGATTAGCCTGCAAACATACACGTGAAATGAGTCCTAATCCTTTAGGACCTGGGTGTCCGTGGAATACAGGGCTGAGCTTGTCTTGTCTTTACTGGTGAGACTGGGATGAATATTATGAGGTCTCTGGATGACAGACAATGCAGAGATACGTAGACACCCAAACCCAGACGCTGAGCATCCAAGACCCCAGACCTGCCTTTCTGGAATCCAATTGGTACAGTTCAGTCTCAGATATGTTAAAGAAAAAAAATATTCTGACACTTGTTAAGACAGTCAGGAAGATTTTTATTCAAGGAGCTCTGCCCTGGGGTTTTGTAGCAGGAGAGAGAGACTGGGCTCAACTCTGAACAGAAGAAAGAAAAGTGGGAATTTATAGTTACGGGGTAGAAGGAGGGGATCGATGGACGGGAAATGACTAAGAGGGTCGGAGGATTCTTGCAAAACAGACCTACCAAGATGCTTGCTAAAGGCAGCTGGGGTGCTCAGATATCACTGGGGGATGGTGGAGGATAAAGAATTTGGCCAAATATAGAGAATGATCAGATACTAAGGATGGCACATTCTTGCTAAAACAGGGCAATGTCAAGATGAACGTGGAAGCCTAAAGGTTGGAGCCTGAGAGAGAAGAGGGTTCAGAGAAGCCTGGCTAAACTTTGGTCAGGGAGAAAGCCTTTGTTGTGCATGGTCCCACCTGAAAACCACAAGCCAGATTTGAACTTGGAATGAAGAATTCATTCCACATTCATGGGGCACCCACAACACGCCAAGCATACTACTGGGTAACAAGAATGTAGAGAGGGAAGAAGGGTCCTTGCCTTCCAAGAAATCAGAGACTGTTGAAGGAGGGAGACCAGCCAACAGGAGACCATGCTCTCAAACCAGGCTGCCTGGCTCTGAACGTAACCCAACTCTTCCTGACTGCCCAGCCTTCCAAATGGCATCTAACCTCCCCAGCCTCCAGGTCATCATCTGGGAAATGGGAATCATCATAGAACTAGATGATAGATTTTTGTGGGGTCGTCCGAAGCCTCTCTGTGGACCGCTTTGCGCAGTGTTTGGCATGTTGTAAATAACACAACACACCCTTAGTAGTATTAACACAACTACCCTTAGTAGTATTGACACAACTACCCTTAGTAGTATTGACACAACTACCCTTAGTAGTATTGCCATCACAGATGGGGACATGGTTTGTAGTATGCCATCAGTGCGACAGACGCTGTCGCCTCACCCCAAGGAAGGCCGCTTTGAATCCAGACGGGCTCACAAGAGATGATACTTGAACGGTGCCTGAGAGGGCAAGGGGAAGATAGGCAGGCAGAGCTGAAGGGACCAGACACAGCATCAGAGAGAATGGACAGGACAAAGCCACTGCCGTGGGAGAGGGAGCAGGCCCAGGGAACATGCCCAGCTTAGCAAATGGGAAGGGAATTGACAATTATTAAGCCCGTGTGAGATACTAGAAACTGCACTATATGGTTTTAAAAGATGATCCCCCAGAAAGCTTTGCACTAACCCTGAGATAAGGCGCTATCCCTACTTTTCATTCAGAAAGAACCTGAAGCCCCAAGACTTGCACGAGCACCTCAGCAGTGACCTAAGGTTGCACATCTCTCAGCTGGCGTGAGTCACTTCTGAGTCCGAAGGACTCTAAAGCTTGGGTTCCGTACATAGTCTGTCCTCTGTGAGCCAGAGCATAACTGTGTTGGTGTCGGGAGGGCTGTGGGGGGCTGTGGAACATTCTCAGGGGCCAGACTGGGAAAGTCCCAGAGTTCACCGTAAGGGGTGTAAGTGTTACTCCTGGAGTAACAGCTTTTCCTGACCAGAGGAAGGGTTATCACTAATCCCAGAGGCGTAAGAGCTGGGCGTGTAAGGATCACCAGTATGGCATTCATGACATGGAATGAGATGGTGGTGATCTGACTCCACAACCTGGACGGGGAATATTTTAAAGATGGTCATCTGCTTCTATGAGTTTGGCTTTTTTAGATTCCAAGCGTAAATATCATGCAGTATTTGTCTTTCTCGGTCTGACTTATCTTATTTAGCATAATACCCTCAAGGCCCACCCATGTTGTCACGGAGGGCAGGATTTCCTCCTTTCTCAAGGCTGAATAATATTGCCTTGCATGTGTTACCATCCACTCATCTGTTGACGGGCACTTAGGTGGCTTCTGTATCTTGGCTATTGTGAATGACGCTGCAGGGAACACAGGAGTGCAGATCCCTTTTTGACATCCCGTTTTCATTTCCTTAGGATGGGAACCCAGAGGTGGGGTTCCTGGATCCTA
This sequence comes from Taxidea taxus jeffersonii, assembly GCA_003697995.1. Taxonomy (NCBI): domain Eukaryota; kingdom Metazoa; phylum Chordata; class Mammalia; order Carnivora; family Mustelidae; genus Taxidea; species Taxidea taxus. Next base: position 29,127 of record ML111076.1, read on the forward strand.
TCATTAGCTAATGCTGCAGTGGTAATCATACCGCCATATATAAGTGTATCAAGTCAACACACTATAGACCTGAAATGTAGTTCACCATTATATGTCAGTTACATCTCAATAAAAAGATGGTAATTTGCCCAAAGCTAATGAACAGATGAGAGTGAGACAGCAAAAGGAAACAAAGTTTCCATATGGTACCAGGCACAAAAATCAAGATCCCTTCTATGGAATGTTCTTGAGGGAATTAATGTATCATGGAACCTGGTACCATGTGGGAGATCACAGAAGGATGATGTAGTGTGTTGATAAATATAATAGGGAAGTCAAAAAAAAGATGGAATGCTACCTTGTAATGATAAAAAACATAATAAAGCCACCAAAATAACCTCTAAAAATTATTACAGCCCCAATAAGAAGCCCATATGGTGTCGGCCTTTGAGAACTGTCTGTGGTCCTACATATTCTCCTCAGAGATTTCTAATTATTTTTTTTTAAAGATTTTATTTATTTATTTGATAGACAGAGATCACAAGTAGGCAGAGAGGCAGAGAGAGAGAGGAGGAAGCAGGCTGTCCGGAGAGCAGAGAGCCCGATGTGGGGCTCGATCCCACAACCCTGGGATCACGACCCGAGCCGTAGGCATCGGCTTTAACCCGCTGAGCCACCCAGGTGCCCCTCTAATTATTTTTTTAAATACGTAAGAAAACACACATGAATCCCATAATGCCCTTCCTGAAATAGAAAGTAATCCTTCAGGTCGAATTGAATTTTCACCCATCTGTCTGGCTGATGAGATGGTAGATGACAAATATTCTTGATTCTGCTAGCCAAGGCCGTGAGATATATAAAGAAGCTTCTAGAAATGTTATTACTGGACCTGTAGGATCTGTCATGTTGGCACCCAGTGAGGTAAACCACATGGTTATATAACGGATGAAAGAGGTAATGTCAGTTCTCAGAAGAAGAACTGAAAGCAGGAGACGGTAGATGACAGGTTGTCATATAGTTCCAACCCCCTAAGGAGCCCTGCTGAAGTTTCTCCAGCTAATGAATAGATGAAGAATTTAGCCTGTTCCCATTTTTTGCCCTCATCACAAAATCAGCTGGGCGGCTTTTTCTGTCCTCCCTCTGTGTCACCTTACGGCGCAAAGTGTTCCTCAGACTATGAAGGATGTGTCAGTCATGATCTGGGGAGTCTTGGTTGAGTTCCTGACCCATATTTAACAGTTTCCTCACTGTGACATGTGCTGAAAAGCAAAAAACAAAAAAAGAAGAAGTCTCCAAAGCTCATGTACACCAAATGATTTCATTTGCACCTTCCAGTTATTTAAGCTAGTGCTGCCCTGGGACCAAGGCAGCATGGTAAGGGCTAAAGGAAATATCAGGAAAATGAAAGTAGGAGAAAATCATGAGGTCAGACTGTTTTTCAAGACCCCTTTTCCCAAAAAGAAGAGCCTAAACAACTCCTGGTGGTTGGTAGTGGTGCAAATAAGCAGGGGACAAGAACTGATCCTGCTCAAAGCTCCTGTGTCCCCAGATCAGAGGGCTGCACTCTCAACAGGGCATGTGCCGGTTTCCCGCCGCCATTTTGTACAACCAGCTTGGCGAGAGTTGCCTCCCTCTCTCCAGCACTTCACTGGCTGGGTTAGAAGCCATTACAGCAAATCTGGTTCAAGAACCACACAAGTGGGGTTTTTTGTTATTTTGTTTTGGGTTTGGAGTTTTTTTGTTTTTGTTTCTGTTTTACTTCAGTTCACTTATGAGGTACTGAAATACTCATTTCTAGCTGCAAGACAGTTGGTGACAAGAGTTCCAAGCTTTTGGGAATCTATCCTAAGGACAGAATGCCACGTACAGATTAGGTTTTAAATTATATTCATCCCATTGTTATCTGTATCAGGCATTTAGACACAATATAAATGTCCAACAAAGCAGGTATTGATTAAGTGAGCTATTCTCATCTATTGGACAGAATACTCTATAGATATTGAACATTATGCTTTTAAAAGAGTTCCCAATAATACAGGAAAGCACTTAGTTAGAATGCTGATGGAAAAGAGTATGAGAATACAAACTAGCACTTCACAAATATGCCCATCCCCCCCCCCAAACACACACATATATACACTGTGCCAATGGCGGGGAGAAGAAGAAAAAGAAAAGAAGAAAGAGACCTGAAGGAAATGAACCAAGATATCTTTAGTAGTTATCTTTGGGTAGGACTTGGGATTTGGGAAACTATTTCTCATTTGACTTTTTCTAAACTTCCTTTAGTTTTTCATGACGGTCATGTACAGTCACACAATGCTTTTCTAATAAGAAAAAAATTATTTCTCATATCGGCACCAGTGGGCTTCTGACCTCTGAATTGTATTTCTTAAAGAGAGAAACAAACACTAGTCTTCTCAGTTACAGTGGGAAAAGGAGAAAGGGGAGTCAAGGATTAGAGTCTAATGAGCAAAACCTCCTGTCTCTGGCACTCAGGTCATTGCCCCATTGAGCGTGCGTGAAGATCCCTGGAGAGAATGTGGCATTACGGGAGTATGAGTGTGCTCTAATTATTGTGTCCCAAACAGAATTGTGTCCCAAAAGTAGAGAGAACGTACTTTTAAAGTTAACTGGCAAATGAAATCAGCCAACTCAATACACCAGCAAATCCAATGCATAATAAAATATCCTTTTGAAAGTCAGCTAATGGCATATTTTATCCGATGTGTAAATTCATGCATCTGAGTCTTCGGAAGGTAGGGCAAAGTAGATTTACAGTAATTTCATCCAATTTCTATCTCTGTAGCATTACTTTTTATTCAGCCACTTCAACACAAGACTGAATCCTGTTCAAAAATATTACACGGAGAGTCAATACATATTTGGTATTAATTTTCTCACAAACATTTTGACTGTCCCCTTCCGCTGATCTTTGGTTCACTCATTTCCAGTTGTGTTTGAATCTCCTCCGATTTCCTCCCCTCCCCCATGGAAATCAGCCTGTCCCTTTCCATACCAGCACCTTTGGCACAATGTTACCTTCAAGAATTTTGTCAACCAGGAGAGCCTGGGTGGCTCAGCTGGTTAAGCGTCTGACTCTTGATTTCCGCTCGGGTCACGACCTCAGGCTGTGAGATCGAACCCTGTATCAACTCTGTGGTCAACACAGAATCTGCTTGAAGATTCTCTCCCTCTCCCCCTGGCCCTGCTCTCACTCTTTCTCAAGTAAATAAATAAATCTTAAGGAAAGAAAGGAAAAAAAAAAAGAATTTTATCAATCAGAGGAGTTTTTTTCCACAGATGGTGGAAATAAAATGGGAGTATATTTTAGATGGCATAGCAACTTTTTATCCTGTTGCATTGTTGTCTTCCCTGGGCCAAGTGACCTTTAGTCGTACCAGAGTGAAAACCGAAGCCAGTATCTGCTCAAAGGCCTTTTGTTATCCACCACAATTCCTGTTTAAATCCTTATTAGGGGTCTTGTATCATTCTGCGTCTTGATGAATTTTGATTGATTTTTACATTTCCTATTAAACCCTCAGTTGTTTCTTGCATATTAATATTTCACCAGGGAAATATTCTGCTTAGCTGGTGGTTTTCTTTAGGAAAGAGGGAGAGGCAGAGGGAGAGAATTTCAAGCAGACTTCTGGCTGAGTGCAAAGCCCACTGAGGGTTCGATCTTACAGCCCTGAGGTCATGACCTGAACCAAAATCGGGAGTCAGACACGCATCTGACTGAGCCATCCAGGTGCCCCTTTGCTGGTGGTTTTTAAGTCACTGCATTGTGAGGACTGAGTGGCTTCTGGGTCTAATCGTCTCCCTCTTTCCCTGCTCCAGTCCTCAGGAGACACATCTCCAGATCTTATTAAGAAATTAAATGAGTAAATAGGAAACATTTCAGAGGTGGTTCTTTTAAGAGAGTTTCAGATGTAGCATGTTAATGTCCTCAAAGTTGTTGGTTAACATTATTATAGGTGGACTTTCCTGAATGTCTACAAAATCATAAGACTTTTGCTGATTATCTATCGTATAGCTTTGGTGTTTCTCTAAAATTCTCTGACATGTTCCAAGCCACTTGTCAAACCCAGGTATCGTCTCTTACATAGCTAACACAGCATGAAATGACTGTGGAATGTTCCTTTCTGTTTGTGATAGATGGAGCCAAAGTGGCCTTGCTACTTACCGATATTTTTCAGCTTAATATCACGGCTATTTTCATTTTCAAAAGCTTGCTTCAACTTCCATGTCAATTTTTACAGATTCAATGCCCACTGGTACATAAATAAAAATCACAAATTAAGCTAGTTAATAGACACCTTGAATAGGAGTCAGTTTAATTTTTCCAGTATGTTTTTCTGTACCTTCATCTTTGTTCCACTCCGGGACCTGCTGGGTTTTAGAAATGGAAAGCCCATGATTAGTTCAGCCACATGTACTCTGTTTTATTATTTAAGTGGTAAATATACTTGCTTGTTGACCAGAAGATGAACTAAACCATCTTCAAATATAAAATTACTTCTCCCACGTCATTCTTAGACTTCTGGGATTTTGTCATTTTTCTATAATATATTCCTGCTCTGAATCTTTTTCCATACCATGGTTTAATCTACATGGCACTGAAGTTTCAGACATTTCGGTGAAACATATCTCTGGGTTAATCAGTCGCTGCCTGGATCTCAAAACTGTCACATTCATCATAAGCCTCAAACAATTTCTAAGAACCCAGGCAGTCCAGTTTCTATCACATAATGTTTGAGTAAGGGCTTAGCACTAATACAGCATCCAGGAGACTCTTAATTAAAATTGACGGTTTGCATTTGAAATACCGACCTGGTGTCTAGCCTAACGTGGCCATGCACTTTAGCGGCGTTACCATCCTGTGTGGACCGTGCTACTTTTTCATCTACCAGTTTCCTTAACACAGTGATTTGGAAATAATTCATCCAGTCGGCAAGGACGAGCTGGTGATCCTGTCTGCAAACAGACCTCTCTTTTATACAAGGCGATGTGTGCAAACAAGGGGAAGGGAGGGCTAGAGCAGAGTGCCAGGTAGCTTCCCAGAGTCTGCGAGAGGCACAAGGAGAAGTGAGGGTTCCATCCCGGTCACACCAGAGGGCTTCCTCTGTGGCACGTGTCAGCTAACCGTCTTGTGGTTGGTTCTGCAAGCAGAGGGAAGGGCACTCCAAAAAGAAGGGAATTGAATACACAAAGGCTAAGAGGATAGAAACAACATTGGGGGACCTTAAAGGACCACATTGCTCAGTACAGCTGGGGCATCAGGCGTGTGGGGCTGGGCTGTGGTGGTGGGAGTAGCAGCAAGGGTGTAACAGTGACCACGTATGAGCAAGAGATAAAACTAAGGACCTAGAAGGGAGTGTGATATTGGCATTCCTTGAATTCCCTGCTAAGGATTTTTAGCAATGGGGACACCTGTGTGGCACAGTCACTGAAGCATCTGACTTCGGCTCAGACCATGATCTCAAGGTCCTGGGATCGAATCCCTTGTCCTCAGGCTCCCTGGTCCATGGGGAATCAGCTTCTCCCTCTTCCGCTCCCTCTGCCCCTACCCCGACTTGTGCTTGCCCTCGCTCCCTCTCTCAAATTAATAAATATATATATATATTTTTTTTTCTTAATAAAGATTTATTTGCCTATTTGACAGAGAGAGAGAGAGAGAAAGCACAAGCAGATGGAGTGGCAGAGGGAGAGGCAGACTCCCTGAGGAGCTGGGAGTCTCATGTGGGGCTCGATCCCAGGACTCTAGGACCATAACCTGAGCCAGAGGCAGGTGCTTAACCAGCTGAGCCACCCAGGTGCCCCTAAATAAATATTTTTTAAAAAAGCATTTTTAGCAGTGGAAGCCACTAAAATATTTTAGTAAGGAGGGTAATATAATCAGGAAGATAGCTTGGGTAGCAACATGGGGAACAGGAATGGAAGGACCAGTAAAGAAATTCCTGGAAAGTTAAAGAGTCTACAGGCTGAATAATGGCCATGACAGTGAGGACAGAGAAGGAGGAGGAGGCTGTAAGGAACCTGGACATACCATATGCTTACTCACTTCCCTCCATCTCTCCTGTATAGAATGCACTAGATGGGGACGCCTGGGTGGCTCAGTTGGTTAAGCGGCTGCCTTCGGCTCAGGTCATGATCCCAGCGTCCTGGGATCGAGTCCCACATCGGGCTCCTTGCTCGGCAGGGAGCCTGCTTCTCCCTCTGCCTCTGCCTGCCACTCTGTCTGCCTGTGCTCGCGCTCTCTCTCTCTCTAATAAATAAATAAAATCTTAAAAAAAAAAAAAAAAAGAATGCACTAGAAGGAAGTGGGCTCTGGGAAGGCAGGAATTTCTTGTCAGCTCTGCTCACTGCCCTGTCCCAGCACCTCCACGGTCCATAGCACAGAGATGCTCCATGAATCTGTGTTCCCCGACTCCCTTGTTTGCAGAAGGGTGCAGGTGACAGATAGGACGCCCTGACTCCCTCCCGACTTTGAACGGGGTGCAAAATGGGAGGGAGAATGTAAGCAGAAGAGCTGCTGGGCAGACCAGTTGGAGGGGTGGAAAATACAGGCATCTTGTCATTTGGAAGGACTTAGCCTCCCTTCAGTCTGAGAATCAGAATTGCTTCTGGGCTAAGGCAATTTGTCCACAAAGTGAGCTGAAGATAGAAAATGTCAAACTGAATTTGGGGGAACGTTGTGGGTTTTTTAAACAAAATGAGGTTTGTTCTTTCAAATCTTAAAGAACACTTTGATCTCTCTATATTTCATAGCATTTTGACAAAATAACCAACCATGTCAAACAAATCCAAGAGTTGCTTTTAGAGTACATGTTGAAACTACCAATTTTACAAAAAAAGGAAAATCAAGCTTTATTTACTAAATCAATCAATAAAATAACTAAATAACATCTACTTCTTTGTAATTAAAATTTTTTTTCTGTTAAAGGTACATTGATGAGATTTAAGAAATGAGCATAGCCTGCCCCTAAAATGACCAAAACAAGGTGTTTTAAACAAATCTCTCTCAGTGCTTAGCACAGAAGAAGATGAAAAAGGATACCATGCTGGGAGACAAGAAATTTTGAGTAATTTCTGGAATATTAAAAGCAGATATAAAAAATTTAAAAATAAAAAGCAGGTTTAGAAACTAGAATTTGCAAGGGCTGTTGCCTGGCTCAGTTGATTAAGCATCTGACTCTTGATCTCAGCTCAGGTGTTAATCTCAGGGTCAGGAGTTCAAGCCCTTCGTTGGACTCCATGCCAGGTGTGGAGGCTACTTACAAAAACAAAAACAAAAATTAGAGCTTGCATATTATTTAAGGAGAAAAATACATACCGTAAAGTTAAAAATTATTTCAGTTACCATACAGGATCGGAATAAACAAAGTCAGGAAATAGGAATGTTCTACCTATAGACTCAGCCATGGGCGTTGCATGTGCATTCCCTGCAGTACTGTTTATCATGACCAAAGATGGGAGACACCCAGTGCTCATTGGTGGGAGACTGGTTACATAAATCATAGTACATGCATATAATGAAGCCTCTGGAGTCAGCAAACAATGAAGCAAGCAGTCTTCCAGGCTGAGTGGAATGGTCTCCAGGATAGTCAAGTTAAAAAAGTGAAATGCAATAATGTATAAAGCTCGCTACCATTCATATGAAAAGGGAGAGATGTGTGCATTTCTGTTTATTTACAATGTAGAACATCTCCAAAACTAGTCACACGCTTGCCTTTGTTGAGAGGTGCTAGAAAACTAAGGACAGAAAGGATACCCTTCATTTTCACCATATATTTCCTTATGCTGTTGGGATTTTGTTCTTGCCATGTACACTTATTATCTAAGCAAGTATGATATTTTTAAAGGAAAAGAAAGGTAGGAGGGAAATGATAAAGCCTAGAAAATAGAAAACAAAATACGATGGAAAAAAAGATGAAAGAAATCAGTAATCATATTAAACATAGCTGGATTCCTTTCTGCCTTGAAGAGAAAGATATTCTGATTCATTAAAAAAAAATCTAGTCTTGTTATTTACAAGATACACACCTAAAACAAAATGACCACCAACAAGTGACCAGAAAAAAACCCCACAGATGCACAGATGGAATAATATATCAGACACATTCTAATCCCCTATAAGAGCATATATGGTAATTAAAATGTTAATTTAAAATAAAATGTAACACAAAATAGGAAAGGGAGATATTTAATGTTGATAAAAACTGCAGCCCAACAAGAACAGACTGTCATGAACCCTTATACGTTTTTTAAAATCTTCAAAACATGCAAACCAAAGACTATTTCCTTTGAAGGAATAATTATGAAGTGTGTACTCATAATAGGAGACTTTACCATGCCTCTTGAAAATAAATAAATATGTAGAGTATTTGAATAAAAAGTATGATCGGTATCTATATCAATCTACCTAAAACTCTGTACCCAGCAGAGAGAGAAGACACGCTTTTTTTTAAGCAAAAGAACATGTTTAAAAAATGTTAAAATACACACATTCTAACATTAAAAACGATTTTAAGAGAAAATAAGTGACATCTATTTTTAAATGAATGAAAATTACATAATGCATATGAAAACATGTGAGATACATAATCTTAGATCCAATGATTAGGAAACAAGAAGGAATAAAAATAACATAACCACAACATCCACCTAAAATTCTAGGAAAAGAATGGCTAAGGGAACAAAAACAGAAGAAATGAATGGATAATGATAAAAGCAGAAAATAGTAACTTCAAATTGTAAATAATAATATTGATCCATAAAATGAAAATCTTCTTGGAAATGACCATGATTTTGATTAAGTTAACAATAAAGATTTTTAAAAATCCATATAATTCTAGACAAAAAAGGAGATTTTTAAAATAATAAGAGAATTGTGTATGTAACTGTGTACCCGTGAACTTGAAAATTTAGATGAAATATCTGATTACATAGGAAGATACATGAAACTGACTCAGGAACAGTCAGAAAAGCTAAACTGATCAATAATTGCTGGAAAATTTATACAGGTGATCAGCGATCTATCCCTAAATATAGATGTTTATAGACATCCTCCTAAACCTGCAGAAGTGGGAGAATTCTTTTGTTATATAGACTGTTCTGGGGCATAAGTAAATTAAAAAGGCTTTCCAAGTCATTCTGAAAAGTCACTGCAACTCTAATCCCAAAATGAGGCAAGATTGATGACATGTACCTCATTTCCAAACAGTGGCAAAGACCTAAATAAAATATTAGTGCTGTTAAAGAATCATATATCAATACCAGTGAATTTTTATCAACCTATCATACTCCAAAATTACTATTTTGATTCACAGCCCCACCAAGAATATTTAAGAATACTTGATTTTCTGCATCTCTGCCAAACTTGGGGTTGGTAGAATGGCTCTGATTTTATTCTATTTGACCTTTTTCCCCCTGAGGTTAGATGGATACATCGTGTAATTGGGATTTTAAAATGTCTTAAATTTCAAGTAAAAATGTTTTGGAGTAATGATGAAGACACAATACCGCAAATCAGCTCAAGGCAAAATTATGAAATAAATTTTGTCTTTGGATCCTCCAGCCTCTCCTTCATTCTTCCTTCTCATCTTGAATGGGGGCATGGACAGATGGGCAGCCACTCTCTCCACATCAGTTTTCCAGAAAAACTGTGAAGCCCTGGCATACGATTCCACTTCAGCCTCCTTGACAAACAAAAACAGAGATGGGCGCCTGGGTGGCTCCATAAGTTAAACATCCAAAAATAGAGAGATTTCGGCTCAGGTCCTGATCTCAGGGTCATGCATTGAGCCCTGCATTGGGCTCTGTGCTCAGTGTTGAGTCTGCTTGAGACTCTTTCTCTCCCTCTCCCTCAGACCCTTCCTTCTCTCTCTCTCTCAAATAAATAAATAAATCTTAAAAAGACAAAAACAAGGGACGTCTGGGTGGCTCAATGGGTTGGGGCCTCTGCCTTCGGCTCGGGTCATGGTCTTGGAGTCCTGGGATCGAGCCCCGCTTTCTGCTCAGTGGGGAGCCTGCTTTCCCCCCATCTCTCTGCCTGCCTCTCTGCCTCTTGTGATCTGTCAAATAAATAAATAAAATCTTTTTTAAAAATTAAAAAAAAAAACAAAAAACAAAAACACACGTACCTGTGTCTCCACTGCCTCTTAACCTAAATCCTTTAGGAACCCTACACTATACACCTTCTCTTCCCCTCCTCAAATCTATTCCTAGGAAGGCCTGATAATGTTATATTTCAGGGTAAATTTTCCTGTTTGCTGCCTCAGAAAAATTTGCATAAGAAATATGATCTCTAATTAGGCAGTAAAATGTCTGCATCTACAGAACAAGTAGGTCCCATGTTTAAGGACTTCTTTGCTGCTACAGAACAAGTAGGTCCCATGTTCAAGGACTTCTTTGCTGCCTAAGTTTTGAATTCTTCTGAAACAATAGCTCACATGTTATCCTGATTCTCCTCAGCTTGCTCCTAGCTCAGGACACAGCATAGCCGGCCTGGCTCAAATTGTTAATCTGTAGGGTTGGCCAAATTCCACTTCTGCCCCCTGGTTCTTAACCCTGTGGAATGCAGACTGTCTTCCCAATTCAGGTGCCTGTCCCCGAGTTCCGAACCGAGAAGAGCTGCCTCCCTTCTTCCAAGTGGATTTTGTGGGGGCAACCGTAGCCATTTGGGAGAATGTCCAGTTGGCCCTTTGGCCAGACCTACAGTCGATTTCAGTGCAAATCTAACGGAGCTGGGGCACGCCTCCACACGCTGGTCCTTTCCAGAGATCACAATTTTGGCCTGTGAGCCAAACACAGGGTGCAGATAGGTTTTGTTTGTCTCTCTCTATTTTTCATATTTTTACGTTCAAAAGCCTACAAAGCCTACAAAGACATTTCAGTCTATACCCTCTGCCTTGCACTCACCCCACACTCTGACCTCAGGACATGAACAACCAGGACACAAAAGAATTAAGCAGCTCACAAGTCAGATGCTTATATGATCTTTCTTCCCCTCTCTTCGTCGCTGTGTTTAAGGCGCAAGACAGAAACGTCAGGGCTGTTGGGTTCTAGTCACAACTCTCCTAGCTAACTAACTCATTTTGTGACCTTAAACAAGTTACTTTGGATAGTGGACTGGATTTCTAAGGCAACTGATAATGTCACAGTCTGTGAGTCTATGTCTATTCTCTCCCTCGTAGTGGCTAAACTTAGAATTCTATTCTATATTGGCAAATGCAGTAAAGTGTACTTCCCATGTAGTTGGAAATGGGCAAGCCCTATTGTTTTCCCATTTTACAGGTAAAGAAACCTAAAGCCTAAAGCAGCTGAGAAAAATAGTAATTCAGTGTAGATAGTCAATAACCTTTTGGCTTCCTTAAGTAACTTCCTCTGACTTGGAGAAGAGATCTTTGTTATTGTTCGGCATTATTTTGGGACTTCATATTAATTCAACATGTATCATTCCTTCATCACTGTGTCTTTACGCTCCTTCCTGCGATTCATCCCTGGAGAATAGTTTTCTCCTCTGGATCACTGGAAGGAAAGATGTTATTGTATTGTCTGTTTTCCCCTTTTTACAACCTGGAAGTAATTGCTAAGTTACTGTCGAGGGAGTTCAAGTTTTTTTTTTTTTTTTAATTTAAATTCAATTCTACTAACATACAGTGTATTATTAGTGCAGAGGTAGAATTTAGAGATTCATGATTGCATACAACACCCAGTGTTCATCACAAGTGTCCCCCTTAATGCCCATCTCCCAGTTACCCCATACCCCCACCTGCTCCCCTCCCCTCCAAACCCTCAGTTTGTTCCCTAGAGTTCAGCATCTCTTATGATTTGTCTCCCTGTTTTCCTCTTACTTTATTTTTCCTTCCTTTCCCCTATGTTCATCTGTTTTGTTTCTTAAATTCCGTATATGAGTGAAATCATACATTTGCCCTTCTCTGACCGAGTTATTTCGCTCAGCATAATACCCTCTAGCTCCAACCACGTCGTTGCAAATGGCAAGACTTCATTCTTTTTGATGGCTGCATAGTATTCCTGTGTGTGTGTGTGTGTACACACCACATCTTCCTTATCCATTCATCTGTTGATGGACATCTAGGTTCTTTCCACTGTTTGGCTACTGTGGACATTGCTGCTATAAACATTGGGATGCAGGTGTCCCTTCAAATCACCATGTTTGTGTAAATACCCAGTAGTGCAATTCCTGAGTCATAACGTAGCTCTATTTTTAACTTTTTGAGGAAACTCCATATTGTTTTCCAGAGTGGCTGCACCAGTTTGCCTCCCCACCAACAGTGCAAGAGAGTTCAAGGGGGTTCAAGGTTAGTGAGAGGACTGACGGATCTAGAGCCATCACACTGTTGAAACCCTTTGTAACCATTGCTGTGGAGTAAGTGTGGTGATGGCATTGCACACACGCAGATACAAACCCACATGCACACACACATACACATGCGTAGGACCACTTACTGAAGGGCATACTAAACTAACTACTTTTAAACACTCAATTTCTCAACTCACCATGTATGTCACAGCTTACACATTTTTGTAAGTCCAGTGAGTTTTAATTTTAAAACTGGAATGATAGAAGAGGACATTTTCCTTGGTCTCGGGTTTCTCATCGTTGTCAACATAATCAATGCAACTATATGAGTTGGTCTCTGTTAGGAGGCTATGAGACATCTTCCCCTTAATGAACTACAGAACCCTGTAGCTGAATTCCTGCTCTGTCTGCTTTCCCTGGGGTCAAGAATCCACCTTGTAGATATTAAGATAATCTGTGTTCAGATATGGTCTCATTGA